>SJYC01078131.1:0-16453 GCA_006408675.1 Madoqua kirkii | reverse complement strand
TGGAGCCGATTATACAGAGTGAAGTAAGCCAGAAAGAAAAACACCAATACAGTATACTGACACATATATATGGAATTTAGAAGACAGTAATGATGACCCCGAAAGTGAGACAATATAAGAGACACAGAGGTATAGAACGGACTTTTGGCTTCAGAGGGAGAGGGAGAGGGTGGGAAGATCTGGGAGAATGACAACGAAACATGTATACAATCATATGGGAGATGAAGCACCAGTCTATGTTCAATACAGGATACAGGATGCTTGGGGCCGGTGTATGGGATGAACCGGGGGGATGGGCAGGGAAGGGAGGTGGGAGGGGGCTTTAACATGGGGAGATCGCCTACACCTGTGGCTGATTCATGTCAATGTATGGCAGAACCAATACAGTACTGTGAAATGGAATAAAGCATTAAACAAAAATAAAAAAAAAATATTTTGGTCTTTTAAAATCTGTGAATGAACATAATTTTCAGGGAATTTTTTATTTTAGCCAAGCTTTAGACCTAAAGACACTGCGAGCACAGGCATGGACTATAGCTTTGCTTCTCTCCGCTCAGTATAACAACAGCAACAAAAACAGCAGCAATAGCAACACCTGTTGGTGTCAGGCAGCTATAAATGCTTTACTTTTAATATCCATTTTTTTTCTAGTTTCACTAGTTTTCTTAGTTTATTATCTAATCTCAGAAGTTTCATAGTTGTGTGACTGTAAAGTAGTACTAAAATGCATAAAATACCTAATATCTAAGATCTTTAATTCTGAAGAATTTGAATAGTAGGATTTTAAGGATTTTACTCTCAGCAGGGGAGATCTAGTGGAAAGACAGCTAGATGTCAAGATGCAGTAAAATTACTACCAACAGAATTAAATAAATCACACTTTACAAAAAGTTGCTGTCTACTCCAGAACTCATTAGTGCATGACTGGAAGGAATGTTTGAAAATGGAACTGTTATCAACATGAAGCGAAGGCAGAATTGAAAAATGACTGAAATGAATATTTGTTTGTATGATCCATTTGAACATCACTTTGAAGCACTGCCTGTCGTAGAAATCAGGTGTGATGTTTTATGTTTTCCCCTCCAAGGGAATCATATATGTGTGTGTGTGTGTAATAAAATACACACACACACACACACACACACATATATATATAATAAAAGAAAGACTGCAATATAGCATTGAGATTGCACAGAAGAATCTTTATATAAATGTAAATTTAAATTTCAGTAAATTGCTGAATAATATTTAATGGAACTTTTAACAATGGAAAGGACATTAGAAAATTGGTCTTACTTCTCACGCACATTTTCCTATGTTCAGTTATTCTTTTGAAGCCTGTGAGAATGGAGTACAATGAAGCATAGACCAACATAAATTCCACTTATAAGGAACTGAAATCTAGGCCCAACTCAATTTAGAAAATTGGAATATTTTAGTCAGTTAGTCAATAGTCATACCATTGAAAGATCAGATACTTTTTTTTTTGTGAGCATATCCCCAAATAAAATCAGCAAAGAAAAGATAACTCATATTAGTTAAACCTAGAAGAGGTTGAAATATAGAGTTCCAGTGTTGTCGTTGAGGAGAAATAAAAATGCAAGAGTGATAGATAAGAATGTTTCCCAGTCATTGCCTTACCCTTCAGAAGGGAAATATTCTTAGGTAGCCAAGTTATGATCAAGTCATAATGATAATGATGAAAGTAGCAGCTGTCATCATTTTTGAAAAAAAAAATTGTCTTGGATCTTAGCATTGTGCTAAGTGTTATAACTCTTCACAATTTTATTCTCTTATGACTTCAGAGCATAAGTTCTTTTTATCATTTTACAGTTGAGGGAACTAAAACTTGGGGAAGTTAAGGATTTGCACAAACCTCACAGATGGTCAATGCCACAGGTAGATTTTAGAGACATGTCTGTCTTTCAGTGAACAGATTAAGAATGGGGCTTTTTACAGCAATCCATGTGAGTTTTAATTGGAGGTAGAAAATGAGCCGTCCTGAGAAATGAGTCATCCAAGACACACTATGACTTATAGCTCATCTTCCATTTACCTGAAGGACATTTACATAGTGGCTCATTAGTCACATTACATGTTTCCTTTAGCCACTGAAAAATATTCCTTTTTAAGTCTTTTTCCTAGCTGTTGGACTGAAAACTTCCATTTTTTTAATCTGACAGTCCTAGGTATATTTAGCCCTTGTGATATTATATTTGGATCACTTTGAAGCAGGCTTACGTATATCTCACCCTCTTATTCAGACATTCACATAATGATCTAAAATACTTTATTTCATCACATATGGATCTCGTTTGTGTAGTCATCAGAGCCTACTCTGTCATCTACTCTATAGTTGATGCAGGGCAACTCATCATCAAAAACATAATATCATCTATTAGACTCAAAATTTGAATAAGAGGGATTTGCCTGGGTCACTTTTAGAGGTCTTGTTTGAAATAACAATTTAGATTAAATATGTTTACGCAGTTGTACTTAGAGAAAGAGTCTGACCTGGTCTAATCTGAGAAATTGAAATTTTGTTTTTAAATCTCTCAGAATATTTTTTGTCAACATGGACCTCACCAAAATAATACCTGTAAACATACTCAGTCTTGTGGTGAATAGTTTGGGCGGTAGTTTTCTTTCAAAAGTGGACAGCTAAAACTTGTTATTATGTCAACAACACATTTACTTGTACTTGAGTATCAATAGGGATAATGGGTTAATGTGCTAAACTTTACCAAGTAAGAGTTACATTTTACTAACAGTCCTCTGAAGAGATAATCATCTGTCATAGTGGCAGTACTCTAAATCTTAAGACATGGTAGCAGATCACGTGTACAAACCCATCTTCAGAACACAACTCTCTCCTAAGACTCAACAAAACTCTTTTGAGTCTTAATGACAAATGTGGCAGAGAAACATATTAAGATAAGGCTTTATAATTGTTATTTAGTCGCTAAGTCCTATCTGACTCTTTTGTGACCCCATGGACTGTTGCCCCAAAGGTTCCTCTTTCCCTGGGATTTTTCCAGAAAGAATACTGGAGTTGGTTTAGTTTCCTTCTCCAGGGAAACCTTCCCAACCCAGGAATCTATCCCACATCTCCTGCATCTTCTGCATTGACAGGCAGATTCTTTACCACTGAGCCATCAGGGAAGCCCAAGGGTTTATAGAAAGTTTTATTTTGAAGTAATCCATATGTGCCTACAAAGTATGAAAACAGGGCATCTGTTGTGAAACAAAGTTGGAAACCCTTGAGTTAACAACAGGAAAGAAGCTTCTTTATTCCTAGTGTGGATTTTAAAGCTTTGTGACAACAGCAGTGATTTACTAATTCAAATTTTATAAGTTGCCTTTTTCTAAACACCTGTTTTCTTCTAAGAGCTTAGGGGACACACTAGTGTTCAATTACTAGAGAAGTCTGGTACACAGAAGTAACTGAAAAAATGTTTTTTGTCTCAAGGAAAGTGAATCAGTACTAACTAGTTTGCTAGTTAGTACTGTAGGTTCACTGGTGAATTAACTACCTGCATTTTAAGAACATATAGTCCAAAGGAGATTTTTTGTTGTTGTTGTAAAGATCCCTGATAAATAGTAAAAGATATAAAATCCTCTACAAATGTGTACGTAAGTGTTATAGAAGCAGCAAGAGGATAGGGCTTGTTCTGCTGTGGTAGGGAGAAGAGGTTATCAAAGAAAGTTCTGTTTTAGACTTAGAAGTTTGTCAAACCTAATTTCCAAATTCATTCCACGATCCCTTTACCCTCTGAATCCTCACACCCATTCTGTATGTCTGTGTCTCTATTCCTGCTCTGGAACTAGGTTCATCTGATCCATATTTCTAGATTCTAGGGAGCTCAGTTCAGTGCTCAGTGGTGACCTAGTGGGATGGCATGGTCGGGGAGGGACGTCCAAGCAGGAGGGGATATATCTATACAAATAGCTGATTCACGTCATTGTACAGCAGAAACTTAACACAATAGCTTAAAGCAATTCAGTTCAGTTCAGTTCAGTCCCTCAGTCGTATCCGACTCTTTGCGACCCCATGAATTGCAGCACGCCAGGCCTCCCTGTCCATCACCAACTCCTGGAGTTCACTCAAACTCATGTCCATCAAGTCAGTAAAAAACTTCTAATCAAGGATCATCTTTCCGATCATCACACTGAAACTTCTATTTCTGAAGTTGCATTAAATCATTAAGTATTTCTCCCTAAAGATTAGTAGAGTTTTTGGTTCTTAGACTGATGGTGAACTTTTTGACAAACACTGGACCAAATGTTTTCCAGGATTTCAGTCCAATCAAGAGGTTGAAGATTCTGGCTCTGTATATACCTAGAGTCAGCCACAGTGTTCAGTTCTAGAATGAAGGACAGCATTGAAAGTAGACAGTATGTTTTTAATTCTCTGGATTTGTGTTTCACACTTATATATCTTTGTGAGTGGGCACTGCAATTTGCTGTAACCTTTTAAGAAATTGTTAAGAAACTCCTTTAACCTGTTAAGAGACTGCTATACAGCGATAGACTTATACTTGGAAGACAATAGAAGACTAAAAAGAATCTAAACTAACAGTCTCCATGGCAGTGTTTTTCAAGGTGTAAAGAAACATAGCATTTTGAAGTTAAAGAAGGAAAATCTGTGATATACTTTGTATACTTATAGTAACCTGCTTTATGAATGAATTTGTCATTGCCCACCTTACTTTTCAAAAAGTAATGAGAAAACTTTCACAGGAGGCCCAGCATTTACTTTAATTAAAAGGAAATATATTTGGAATTACAACTTTAATAACTCTAGTTCCAGCAAAACAGATCAGACAATGAGGGAGCAGCTGCTTTTCAATTCAAAACAGATGGTACCTTTCTTTTCCTAGTCAGATTTCTGTTTTGGAAATGATACATCCATTGAATATCAGTAAAGCTATGATTTCAAGGCTTCTATGTCATAAAACACTTTTTTGGAGGAATGATGTGAACTGTGTCTTACAGTTTATTATGTGTGTTTTCTTTGCATGCTGATTTGTAAACATCACCAAATTAAATACTGGAAATGATTTTTTTCTTTTTTTCCAATGGAAGAGAATGTTGAAGAAGGCTATGGTTTTTCTAGTGGTCATATATGGATGTGAGTTAGACTATAAAGAAAACTGAGCATCGAAGAATTGATGCTTTTGAACTGTGGTGTTGGAGAAGACTCCTGAGAGTCCCTTGGACTGCAAGGAAATCCAACCAGTGCATCCTAAAGGAGATCAGTCCTGGGTGTTCATTGGAGGGACTGATGTTGAAGCTGAAACTCCAATACTTTGGCCACCTGATGAGAAGAGCTGACTCATTTGAAAAGACCCTGATGCTGGGAAATATTGAAGGCAGGAAGAGAAGGGGATGACAAAGGATGAGATGGTTGGGTGGCATTACCTACTCGATGGACATGGGTTTGGGTGGACTCCGGGAGTTGGTTTTGGACACGACTGAGTGACTGAACTGAACTCAACTGAATGTTTGACAAAAACTGGCCCATAGTTTTTCTAATGAGTACTAATAGCTAATTTTATTAGGCTAGCATATTATCAATGAGGAGAACGTTGGAGAAAGTGCTTTGAAAGAAAGCTATAGAGCCAACTTGCTCAAGAGGCTTTCACAATAGAGCTTAGACCCCTTAACAAATATACCTTTAAACTCAGAGCTGTCCAAAAGACATGTCTGTATCATTTCTTTTTTCCTACACCTACATAATAATGTCAAACTGAAGATCCCCTTCAAATTCCTCTCTACCAACCTATATTTAATGTTTCAGCAATTATCTCATCTCTCTGTATCTGATAAATAGTCCTAAAAATTATTCTGTAATAAACTTTGCCTGACTTTCTTTCAATTAGCATATATCTATACAGTGAAAATTCTTCTGGTGTGGATTTTTATTATGCTTTTCCTTACAGTTGCTTTTTAATTTAAGAACTCTAAAGCGTTTCCTCTAAGATTTAGGTCCCTATGGTTTATGCTTAACATGACATTCTCATCAAATTTGGGGCTTAAAGAAGTAACTCCTTTTTATTCAAAGAAACATATAATTTTCAAAATAAAGATATTTTCATTTTTATAACTCTGTAGACAATGTAGAAAATATGGAAAAGCACAAGTGAAAAAACCTATATTCAATAATATCTTTAACATTTTGTATAAATTATTCATATACCAGGAATCATATATAGTAAACTTAATGGTGATTCATGAATAAGTTAATACATATTAGTTTGCTTAAAATATCAAGCTCCATTGTATTTAAAAAGCAGACAGTTAATTTGAAATGTTAATTTATAAATAAGACTGTTACATAGCAGATGTTAGTAATGGATTTCATTTTGTCAGGTTATTGTATTTAGATTGCCTGCTTAGCTCTAAATCAAGATCCTAGTAACCAGTATTCACAGACAAATGAACCATAAGAGATAACAGTATTACTTTAATTGAGGTCCTACCTAATCTCCCTGTCTAGGTAAAGATTCAATGGACTTGGCTTTTATTAGAAACCTGCATCATTACTTTGTAAGACATTAACTCTGACCCCAGTGAAATATCTCTAATCATTGGTTTTAGACACAGTGGGGTATATAGCATTTTTAAAAGTGAAAATGTTATTCATATTTTTATACAATACAAAATAAAACTTTTAATGCATTTTTTAAACAAAGTTCAGGTGAAACATGAGGGCAGTGAAAAGTTGAATTGATGTCTGCACTCATTTATCTTATGAATGAGTCAGAATTTAATTTACCATAAACAAAGATGTTGGACAGATGCTGACATAGGATAAAAGTCTAGTTTTCAAATTAATTTTCTTGGTTACTGGAAGTGTTTCAGAAATTGAGCTGGCCAATTCCACTATCCTCTGCCAAGTGATAAAGATGCTAAATGCTACATTTTATTACAAAAACTAATAGTAAATATTTTAAAACTAAAATATAGTTTTCTAGCCTGTATGTTGCAATTCAAGTCAAAACCCCTGGTCTCCTGTGCTAGTCACCCAAGGTAATATAACATGACTAATATGAAAAATGCATGGCCTGGTTATAAGGATGATGTATCTTCATGTGACTTTAAGCTTTGATGAAACATCCTGGCAAAATGGCTTTATAGACAAGAACTCTGCTTTAGAAGGATTCCATTCGATGAATTCTGAGGCATCTAGTTCAAAAAGTTTCTTTTTCTTTTCTCTCTGATTTAGAGTTCAAATTCTTTAGATACAACTTCAGTTCAGTTCGGTCACTTAGTCATGTCTGACTCTTTTGACTCCACGGACTACTGCACACCAGGCCTCCTTGTCCATCACCAACTCCCAGAGCTTACTCATACTCATGTCCGTTGAGTCAGTGATGCCATCCAACCATCTCATCCTCTGTCATCCCCTTCTCCTCCAGTCTTCAGTCTTTCCTAGCATCAGGGTCTTTTCAAATGAGTCAGTTCTTCATATCAGGTGGCCAAATTATTGGAGTTTTAGCTTCATCATCAGTCCTTCCAATGAATATTCAGGACTGATTTCCTTTAGGATGGGCTGGTTGGATTTCCTTGCAGTCCAAGGGACTTTCAAGAGTCTTCTCCAACACCATAGTTCAAAAGCATTGATTTAGTTACTAACAATTGAATTGTGGCTCTGGAGAAGACTCTTGAGAGTCCATTGGACAGCAAAGAGATCCAACCAGTCCATCCTAAAGGAAATCAACCCTGGATATTCTTTGGAAAGACTGAAGCTCTAATACTTTGGCCACCTGATGCAAACAGCCAACTCATTGGAAAAGACCATGATTCTGGAAAAGATTGAGGTTAGGAGAAGTGGGCAACAGAGGATGAGTAGTTGGATAGCATCACCAACTCAGTGGACATGAATTTGAGCAAATTCTGGGAGATAGTGAAGGACAGGAAAACCTGGCTTGCCAAAGTCCACGGAGTCACAAAGGGTTGGACACAGCTTAGTGACTGAACAACAAAACAATCTACCCTTTTCCTGAAATCCACCATATACCATAGAAATGCTATTTCTACTGGTCAAAAGCAATGCTTTATACTTTAGCCTATAAACTCATATTCCTTGGCACACTTGTGTAGGAAGAAACTAATACTACACTTGCCATGTTTAATTAGGAAATATTGTGCATCAGTTTTTAAAAAAATATAAAATGAATGGGGAATGTTGTTAGGTCAGTGAGGAGAATATAAAAGTTTTGGCCTTCAATATCATGTCATTTAAATCAGTTTTATATCCGTCTAGAGGATCAAATGGGCTTCCGTTGTGACTCAGACCTGGGTTTGATCCCTGGGCTGAGAAGATCCCCTGGAGAAGTGAAAGGCTACCCACTCTAGTATTCTGGCCTAGAGAATTCCATGGACTCTACAGACCAAGGGGTCACAAAGAATTGGACACAACTGAGCGACTTTCACTTTTTTCTTTCAGAGGATCAAATAAAGTTATAATTCACCTTTTCTGGTGTTCTTATACCATGATCTTCAAGTCATTGAATTACCAACATTTGCCTCTGAAGAGTCTAAGGTTTGCAAGGCTTATGAATAAATCCAGAAGCATGAAACACATGTAATGAAAGGGTACTTGAGAAAGACTTTAGGCTTTTCTTGTAGTCCATGTTAAAACACAATCTGTAAAA
The DNA here is from genome assembly GCA_006408675.1 of Madoqua kirkii. Lineage (NCBI taxonomy): Eukaryota > Metazoa > Chordata > Mammalia > Artiodactyla > Bovidae > Madoqua > Madoqua kirkii. The sequence continues at coordinate 7,793 of SJYC01078131.1, read as the reverse complement.
GGGAAATTTGATAAATATGATCAAAGGTTAAAACTTTTGGTCTGCAAAAGACCCTGTTAAAACCAACAAAACATAACCTACAGATGAAGAGAAAATATTTGCAGGTCACGTATCCAATAAGAACTAGTATCTAGACTATATAAATAACCCTCAAAACACAACAATAATAGGACAACCTCATGAGAAAATAGCCAGTGATGTAAACAGACAGTTCACCAGTGAGATATACAGGTGGCAAATAAATACAATACTCAGCAAAAGATACTCAACATCATTATTCCTCAAGTAAATTCTAGCTAAAGCAACCATGTAGTATCACATACACTTAACAGAATGAATAACATAAAAGAGTGTCACCATCAAATGCTGACAAGTCTGAGGAGAAACCGTTAGACTTGCACATTGCAGGTATAAATGTAAAATGCTAAAACCACTCTGGAAAACAATTGTGCAGTTCCTTAATAAACTGAATATGCAACTATTCAATTATGTAACCTAGGAACTGCACCCTGGGACATACTGAATAGCAATGAAAATTCATTCCCACACAACTGCTTGTGCATATGTGTTCACAGCAGCATTACTTGCAATACTCAAAAGCTGAATCCTCAGTAAGTAAATGGTTAAACAAATTGTGGTATTCCTATACCACAGAATGCAGCAGTATAAAGGAATGTACTGCAAATATACATGATGGCGTAGATGAGTCTCCAGAAAAATTATATTGATTGAATAAACTCAGTTCTGAAAGTTTGCATACTGGGATACCGTTCATGCAGCATTCTTGAAATGACAATATTTAGAAATAAATTAGCAGTTTCCAGATGTTAGGCATGATATGGAAGTGGCTAGGTAGATGGGTTAATGATAACAAAGGATTTTTGTGGTAATAGGAATATTCTCTATATGAATATTCATCAGTGTTTTATATCTGATTTTGATGTTGTATTGTAGTATTGCATAATATTACCATTGGAGGAAGCTGGAGAACAAAGAACATGAGATCTGTTTTTCCCTACACCTGCATGTAAATCTCTCTCTATATATTTTCCTCAATGTAAAAATTTTGACTTAAAAAAATAAAAAAAAACAACCTTGGTGGGAGAAGGTTACATGGTAGATGTTATATAATTAGTTTTGTTGGTCTAACCAAATGATATATTTCGGTATTGTTTTCTTCTCAAATTTTGTCAGCATTATCCCCTCCTCCTGGTTATTGGTCAACTTGTAACAGCAAATGGAGGAATATTCTTCCCTTAATAGGAACTTTAACCTAAGTTGCTTTTTTTTAACTTAAGCACATTTATTTTGAAAGAAACCTTAATATCACTGCCTATTAATGAAAACAAATTTAACTTACCATTACAAAAGAGAAAGCTATAAAATGAATATATAACTATTCCATGTTTTAAAAATTTATCCTCATATTACTTAAAACCTTCACATGTGAAGTATGGATACTATATTTTAAGAAACACTGTGTGGGAGTATTAAATAGTTTTAAAAATCCTAATTTCTAGCTATTACAGATATTTTGTGCATGCTCATTTAGGGGTAAGGGGTATAGAAAATATTCCATGACTTAGAAATGATTATAAACACTGATATATATGAAAGTATGTAAAGTACAGCATTTTTATATTAATTTCCCTATCTCTACTAATTTTGAGAATATCGATAACAATGGTTACAGTTATACTGACAGGTACCAGAAATGTTCAGTCTTATATTGACTAAATTAGGCCTTTCTGGAAATTTACCACATTTCTTTCTTCCAAAATAATTATCCTCTTCAAACAATCCTAGAGACTATTAATACAGTGGGGTTACTTGATATTTCTGATTTCATATTAGTTTTGATGTTATTATGTCTTTATATAAATGTGACTCTAACCAAGAGCTGACTTTTAGGCAGAGGAAACAACTTGTACAAAACATTGTCTCTTATTTCTGGCAGCAAAATTAGTTCATGTAACTGTAAGTACATAGATAGGATCAGCCTGGGGTTCCTTTAGTGAGAGGCTGAAGAATGGGAATTAACTTGATGTTAATGAAACTAGAGAAACAAAGTAATAATAGACATGTTAAAAGATACCACTATGTTTTTTCCCCTAATTTTCACTCTATGAAACGATTATTTCTGCTTTGAAAATTCACTGATATGAGTGAGTCACATGAACACACGTATAGGTAATCTTCCTAAGCAACAGATGTGTATTTAAGAAAGGCCCTCAAGGAAATCCTATATATATTTTGGTATCATATATTACTTGAGTATAAAGTACAAACATTGAATTTAAATATGAAGTGGGTGAGATCAAAGCATGTATGGGGAGATAACTTAGAAACAGTGCTGACATTTTTTTCTTCAGATTTTATATTATGATATCCATCTACAGGGTCTCTTTTTTCTTTTTCCCATGATTTTAATGAAACCTCTAAATGAGAATAGCATACTTACTTCCAAATGCCAAAGGGTCAATTTAATATCTCCCATACTGGAGTGGGTAGCTAGCTGTTCCCTTCTCCAGGGGATCTTCCCAGCTCAGGGATAGAACCCATTTATCCCACATTGCAGGCAGATTCTTTACCAGCTGAGCCACCAAGGAAGCCCTAGAATACTTAAGTGGGTAGCCTATCCCTTCTCCAGTAAATCTTCCCAACTGAGGAATGGAACCAAAGTATCCTGCAGTGCAGGTGGATTCTTTACCAGCTGAGCTACCAGGGAATCCCTCCAAATGCCAATTTAATGTTTCCCTCAAAAGTGCTTCCTTCCTCCTTTCCTCTCGCCCTCCCTTTTTTCCTTCCTTCTTGTTTGTATATCTATCAGCTCTTCTTCTGTAGAAGATGAACACTGATTTAAAGGAGATACCATCATGTTCATGGGTTGATCTGTATTCCTTTGTGGCTCCTAAAGCAATCATTCTATGATGAAGTGCTTAACTTCCTGCAGGACTCCAACCTAATAAATCAATTAGTAGCAATTAATCAGGTGTATAACTCATGACACCCAGGGGAAAAGTGTATATTACTGCTTCTGTTATGGACAAAGCATTTCTAACTGAACCTTGATTCATCCAGGTTTCATTCAGATGTGATTTATTACCCCCAAAGCTATGGTTTTAGTATAGTTAATGATTAAAGTAGGAGGTCTAACTTTGATTTGAGGATGCAATTTTAATCTCCTTATTCACCTTTATGATAAAATATGAGAAAAGGCAATTTAAGAGTTATCAATTATAACTTTCCACTGCTTATCTTAGTCAACATGATCTTTGATTATAAAACTATATATATATATAAATACTATATTACAAAACTATATATATACAAAACTATATATATAGTTATATACCTATAACTATATATATATTCTTTGAACTATGTTTCACATGATTTTGCTAAACTACTGCCTCATGCTTGATGAATATTAAGCTAAATTATTTTAATACTTGCTAGTGCTTGACAGTTCTTATGATATATTAGAAGCTGATGATTAACCAAAATTTTATTTCTACTGAAGGACTTGTCTTTCTGTTCCAGACCTTACCTTGATGTTTTTGGTACACTGGGGCAGATGTTTCAGTTCTTCAGTGAAATGAGCTAATCCATCACAGTGCCCCCTTTGATCCTTTGCACCCTGTTACAGTGCAGCAATATTTAGACAGTACTTCAGGAGACCCCACTGTGTGTCTTGGAGGTGGGGTTCTACACTTCTCTAGAGAACATTAGACAGGGACTGGACTAGTTCACTTAAATATGAGGATAGAAATCCCAAAGTTTTTGCCCTAGCTAAACTCTGTGGGGAATATGATACTGTTGCTTTTTTTTTTTTTTATCTTTATTGGAATAAAAGCAATTTGAGTCCTTGGTAACCTCCAGTCATATATCTCTTATCATATATGGGATTCTGGGAGCCAAGTTTATTTTCTTTAATGGAAACATTAAACAAATAGTATTATTGCCAGTGAAAGAGGATCCAAGCAATATATTCTGAAGATACTTTTTTGTTTTTCCTCAGTAATTTTTTATCTTCTGAAAGAGAGAGAAATGTGTCTTGGTATAATTTGCTGAAAGGAGCAGACAGTAGTTAGGTATTCTCTGAATGTCTCCATAAGAATACAGATAGTGACAACTACTAAATAAAATGTTTTTAAGAAGTAATTTTAATTAAGTATATATTAGTTCAAAAGCAGTTTTATTTATTTAAATTAATAGGGTTTTTTTTTTTATGAACTTCCCAGGTGGTGCTATGGTAGAGAAGCCTCCTGGCAACGCAGGAGACGTAAGAGATGTGGGTTCGATCTCTGGGTCAGGAAGATCACCTGGAAGAGGGTACGGGAACCCACTCCAGTATTCTTACCTGGAGAATCCCATGGACAAAGGATGACAGGCAGTCCGTGGGTTGCAAAAAGTCAGATATGACTTAAACAACTAACACGCACGTGTAGTTTTTCCAAACTTTAAGGGTAAAGAGGTGTAATTACATTCTCTCTGACAGGTAGCTGCATATCTGGATGAAAGTGAAAGTGAAGTCGCTGAGTGTTTTCCAGCTCTTTGCGACCCCGTGGACTGTAGCCCACCAGGCTCTTCTGTCCATGGGATTTTCCAGGCAAGAATACTGGAGTGGGTTGCCATTTCCTTCTCCAGGGGAATCTTCTTGACCCAGGGATCGAACCCAGGTCTCCCACATTGCAGGCAGACACTTTAACCTCTGAGCCACCAGGGAAGCCCCTGGTGGCATATCTAGATATATATGTGTGTACATATATTTAACATTTCAGGCTATACTAGTTTAATTCTTTACTAGAATGTGAGAAGTCTCCCTTTACTTTGGTTAAATCACAATCACTCTGTCTCTGTCTGTCTGTCTCTCTCTCTGGATCAATAGATAGATAGATTTGTGTGTAGGGGTTCTGTCTGTCTCACACACAATTTGTTATTTGTTAGCATCTTCCGGAAATTTCTTCCTGTTCTTTCAGTGCCTCTATTCTTTATTTCCCACCCTTGCTTCCCACACACAAACACACACAGACCCCACTTAATCCAGCCTTGAGAAAATCAGTCTTTACACTGAGCATAATCTTTTTTTCTTACAAATTGGGTCACTCAACAGTCTGCTTCTGGGTCACTGACTCATTTTCTTTGCAAATGCTTCACTCTTCTATAGAGCTTTAAAAATTTCTCAGAGAAGAGTCTTAAAAATCTTTCAAAGGCAAAGGTCGGAATACAAACAGCACTGAATGGAGTGTGGTTTATAATTGGTAGGGCTGAAGGGTTTGGATTTGTGACTGCAGAATTCTAAGAAGCAGGAAAGTGCAAATTCCCAGGTCCGGACTTCCGTTCCCTGTTAGATGTCTTTGCAGAGGTCTCTCAAAGTGACTGTTATTGCAAATATGGCTCAATCCTCTATTCATAGTAAGTAGGGGCATTTTTGCTTTGGTGGAAGAAGTATAAAAGTTTCCTTTCATGAAAATCTGATGGCTAATTGAAAATGCAAAAGGAAGTAAATGATTCTTTAGAGTCAAAATCATCTTTCTCAGCATATTTCAAGGGACACTAGTTTCTGTAGATATCAATAGGTCTTAAATGAGCAAAATAATCCTCTTGAGGGAAATGCTGGGTTTAGGAAAGTTAAACAAGTTTCTTTATTGCAGGAATTTTTATAATCTTTGATATACTAATGCAGATAAACCTCAAGGAGTGGATAAATATGCAGAAATTACTAAATTTATTTAGCCACCAAAGAATATCTCATGGAAGCATAGGTTCTTTGAAACATATTTTTGAAAATGCTGTTATATATGGTAATAGTATAGTGTTTTTTTAATGACGATTAAAACCTGGAGAAACTTTTTTTTTTAATTTTTTGGAGAATGGTAGTGACCTGTCTGAGATCAAGCCTTCTTATTAATGCCCAAGAAAATAGTCATTTCATTGGCTTCGACTATCTGTTTCTTTTCTATGGAGTGACCATAACAAAGCAGCTTGGAGAGTCTGGTTTCTGTAAAGATGAGCTAAAATGTGTTGAAGACAATATCTACCCATTCAAACTCTGGAATCCTGCCAAATAAATTACCTAATATGACTTTTCTAGTCTTACTTCTCTGGCTTCTAAAAAACATTAATTCTTAATTGCTATCAACATAAAGTCCCAAAAGACACAGGTATTATCTGATGTCACACTGTATTTCCTATATTGATTTCAGTGTTTTATACATAGTAGGTCATTAGTTGGTAGTATGTTGGGTTACATCCAAATTAAACTTCAAAACATCCTGAACATTCTTCTTAGATTTTGTACATAACTTGGCTTCCGTCTTCTTCAGTAATATCTGTTTCCACCCTCCAGTTCTAATCAGTCAAAACGGTTATTTTCTTCCGTCACACTATATTCATCCTCCACATCACAGAACTCATCTTAGTTTCTAATCATCTAGTTGTTGATATGATATGTGGGGTTTTCTCCCTCTCTCAGTTCAGTTACTCAGTTGTGTTCAACTCTTTGTGACCACATGGACTGAAGCACACCTGGCTTCTCTGTCCATCACGAACTCCTGGAACTTGCTCAAACTCGTGTCCATCGACTCAGTGATGCCATACAACCATCTCATCCTCTGTCATCCCCTTCTCCTCCCGCCTTCAGTCTTTCCCAGCATCAGAGTTTTTTCCAATGAGTCAGTTCTTTGTATCAGGTAGCCAAAGTATTGGAGTTTCAGCTTCAGCATAAGTCCTTCCAATGAACACCCAGGACTGATCTCCTTTAGGATGGACTGGTTTGATCTCCCTGCAGTCCAAGGGATTCTCAAGAGTCTTCTCTAACACCACAGTTCAAAAACATCAGTTCTTTGGTGCTCAGCTTTCTTTATGGTCCAACTTTCATATCCATACATGACTAAGGAAAAACAAAAACCATGGGACATTAAGTTCTATAAAATAGACTATCTCTGTTTTATCATATCATTGTCTTTATACACAAGATTTAGGTGAGAAACATGTTTGTCGTATTCAATAATTAGAATGAATGAATAAATGTTCAATAATTAGCGTGAATGAATGAAAATATGAATGAATGTATAAATGTAGGCATGCTTCGTTTTCAAGTGCTCAGTTCATGAGATCAAATTACTGATTCAACCATGCAGCAAAAACTTTTTAAACATTATTTTTCCAAGGGGAAAAAATATGAACACTAATACATTAGTGCTAATCATGATCTTCCTGAAAGTATATGCTATGCATTCTGACACCTGAAAAAAATTCTCAAGTATTGGTTTTTAAAAAGCACATTCAGTAGTTAATATTCATCATCAGGAAGAGACACTATTTCTATCAATATAGTGCTCTCTTAAACAAAGGTTATATATGCTAATCCAGCATCAGGAAATCAATGGTTGAATGCTTTTAACAGGCAAATTCTAAATTATAGATAAATAAAAATATTGTTTTGCTCGAGATCACTGGTAGTACTCTAGCAGTAAATGGTGACCTTTATATCTTATCACAGGGAAAATTAGTATGGTTATTTGAGAAAGTTTACCTGTAATACAAAATTAGGTGTCAAAAGTTAAATAATGATAATCTGTCAAGTTATATAAGTCCATCTATAAAATACTTTAAACTTTTCAGTTTTATTTTCTTTTTGAAAAGTGATGATATTATTTTGTGTACTTCTAATAGGTTATTATCAAAGAAGGCAATGGCAGCCTACTCCAGTATTCTTGCCTGGAAAATCCCATGAACAGAGAAGCCTGGTAGGCTGCAGTCCATGGGGTCGCTAAGAGCCGGGCACA
>SJYC01078129.1:0-18045 GCA_006408675.1 Madoqua kirkii | reverse complement strand
CTAAATAAATGTTTTAGTACTAAAATAATTTCTGTTGAATACTTAAATAGTTTTTACACATTTGTGAAAGCAATTTTTTTCATCATGTTTATAGATGTTATTAATTTAGACATGTTTCCTAACATCCTGAAACACAAACAAGAACACTAGTCTTGCAAGTGAAGAAATAAGTCACATATCTGGATAATGCTTTTTGAAGCAACATGGACATAATGAGCAGTAGTCTTCAGAGACAGCAGTGCAACCATGATACCATAATCAATGTCACCCCATTCCAGTACTCTTCGCTTGGAAAATCCCATGGATGGGGGAGCCTGGTAGGCTGCAGTCCACGGGGTCTCGAACAGTCAGACACACCTGAGCGACTTCACTTTCACTTTTCACTTTCCTGCATTGGAGAAGGAAATGGCAACCCACTCCAGTGTTCTTGCCTGGAGAATCCCAGGGACGGGGGAGCCTGGTGGACTGCCATCTCTGGGGTTGCACAAAGTTGGGTACGACTGAAGTGACTTAGCAGTAGCAGCAAATGTATCAAGCGAATTTTTGTAGGTTCTAATTGACCACAATTAAAATCAAAATGTATGGAACTATATTATGCTAAAATAACATATGATAATCAGGGCTTCTTTGCAAAATACAATTTAAATATAAATATATTTGATATAAGCATATAATAAATATATACAGTAGCTATAATACAAATACTTTTATAAAGCAAGTAAAAATGCACTTGATATGGAGAGTTACTGCTGCTGCTGCTGCTGCTGCGTCACTTGAGTTATGTTCGACTCTGTGACCCTATGGACTGTTGGCTGCCAGGCTCCTCTGTCCATGGGATTCTCTAGGCAAGAATACTGGAGTGGGTTGCCATGCCCTCCTCCATGGGAATCTTCCCCATCCAGGGATCGAATCCACACCTCCTACGTCTCCTGCATTGACAGGTGGGTTCTTCACCACTGTCACCTGGGAAGCCCCATGGAAAAATAAGTGGAGGTCAAAAATTAAATACACTACATAACACGATTCATTCTGAGAACAAAAAGACCTGATTGAAAGGAGGAGAAAGTGACAAAGTCAGATTTCCATTGTAGAAATCATACTATGAATGTGTAACGAAAAGATCAGAGATAAAAACTGTTAAGGCACAGCAATACATCAGACTCTATTCTAGATGAACTTAAGAATAATCCATGTAATTTTTAAAAATGTAAATGGCTTAACCCCATCCCATTTCACATGTAAAGTAGCTGAGGCCCATTATCTCAGTAGCAGAGCTAGAATTCAAATCCTGATCCTCTTAACTGTTTCTAAGCTTATATATGGACTCTTAAAAAAAAAAAAAGATTACAAATGAACTTATTTACAAAACAGAAACAGACTCACAGTCTTAGAGAATGAATTTATGGTTACCAAGGGGAAAAGGGTTGGGGAGGGATAGTTAGGGAGTTTGGGATGACATGTACTCACTACTATATTTAAAATAGATAATCAACAAGGACCTACTGTGTAAAACAGGGAACTCTGCTCAATATTCTGTAATAATCTAATAGGGTCAGAATTTGAAAAATAATAGATGCATGTATATTTATAACTGAATCACCTCAGTATACACCTTAAACTAATACAACATCGTTAATCAACTGTGCTTCAATAGGAAATAAAACTTTGAAAAAGTATTATGCTAAGGGAAACCATTTGACACAGATGAGAGTCCTAAAAAATATGAAAGCTGTGTAAGGTTTGCCTAATAAGGAAACATGGGGAAAGCTCTCCAGGAAGAGAGAACATGACTGGAAAGTAATAGGAGCTAAAGCTTAAAAGTGAAGAGTGAAAATGTTGCTAAGGATTAGGGAAAGAGCACTTTATGCTGTCAACTAAAAAATGTAGTCACAACCTGAAAGAGAGTTATTTTATTTGGTGAGAATGTCTAGGATTCTGAGCCCAGGACACTGAGACCACATATCAGTTGTTGTTGTTGTTCAGCTGCTCAGTCGTGTCCAGCTCTTTGTGACTCCATGGACTGCAGCAGGCCAGGTTTCTCTATCCTTCACCATCTCACGGAGGTTGCTCAAACTCATGTCCATTGAGCCAGTGATGCCATCCAACCATACCATCCTCTGTCCTCCCCTTCTCTTCCTGCCTTGAATCTTTCCCAGCATCAGGATTTTTCCAATGAGTTGGCTCTTCCCATCAGGTGGCCAACGTATTGGAGCTTCGCTTCAGCATTAGCCCTTCCAATGAATATTCAGGGTTGATCTCTGTAGCTCTGATAAAACTATTCCAAGTAAGTGGGGGTGAGGGGAGTCAGGCTATTTACAGGTTTCCTAAGCAGGAAGCCAGCAGTCTGAACATCAAAGATCAGATATCAAGTTAAGGAATTTAGCCTCTCTGTATGGTAAGATGCAAGCCTCAGGGCTCACTGAGTGCATTCCTTTCATATACACTTCAGCTGCTGCTGCTGCAGCTGCTAAGTGTCCAACTCTTTGTGACCCCATAGACTGTCTGGCTAAATCCGATTTCCTTGTTCACCACAAGGAGTGGCAGATGGCTGCGTCTTACATTACTTAGTCTCCTCAGCAGACATCTTGGTGGGTGGTGGCATTATTGAATCGCAGTTTTGGGAGCCCTCATTCACATTTGGAGGCCAGAAATCGCTGATGGCTGTGACATTTACTGTTTATTGATTATGGCAACTATTGTATGCCTAGTTGCTCAGTCATGTCTGACTTTTTGTGACCCAATGGACTATAGCCTGCCAGACAACTCTGTGAGTATTCTCCAGGCAAGAATAGTGGAGTGTTTTGCCATGCCCTCCTCTGAGGGATCTTCCCAACCCAGGGATCGAACCCAGGTCTCCTGCATTGCAGGGAAATTGTTTATCATCTGAGCCACCAGGGAAGCCCAGATATGGCAGAAGATATTTTCAGTTCACACTGTGGAGTGGTAGATTTTTTTTCTTTTTTCTTTGAAAAATGGGATACAGAAGAGTTTAAAACACAAAGATTGACAGAGTGACTTATATAAAGAATTAAAAAATATGAAAAATAAACATTTTGTAGGAATGCTTTGAAACACTGATAAACATCGTGTATTTAAATTGGTAGGGTATGCTTTATAGCATGACATGGAAGGTGGTAAAGAACTCAGAGCTGAAGCTATAACTGTTGTTTGAGGGGCAGAGTCTTGGCTGTAACTCAGTGACACTTCCTATCTGTATAATATGACTTGGAGCCAGAGGATATATTATACTCTTTTTATTTCAAAAGTAGAACTTTGATCTCAAAAATGAGTCCTGGCAAGAGATAACAAGAAATGCAACTATAGGAGGACTTTGAGACAGCAGGAAGCCTACAAGGGCAAGAATCTGTTAACAGTAACCAATATGGAAAGGCTACAGTCGGCGCCTGGATTATGATATAAGGAATGATAAAAAGGTGTGATTATAGCACCTAGGAAGAAGATAAGAATCAAGTAATTAAACCAAGGTACAGCATTCATGCAGACTAGTTGAAAAGATGGCTTGAACATGAACCCTGGATATGGATTGGAGCTGATTAATCATCTTTTGATAATTGTCTTTGGAAAAAGGAAATGGAATGAAATCACTTCAAAAAATTTTAAACATTCACCCATACATAGGACAAAGTACGTGGATGCGTCTGACGTTTTCTCTTCTTGATTGAATTGGAGCAAATCATTGGGAAATCAAGTAACAAGTGAAGAATGTAAGTGGATTATCAAAGCATGATTCATAAAATACACTTCACATTAAGGTACATTCAGTTTACTTTTATGGCATAGGGAAAAAATGGAAAGTTCTATGAGATTGCAAAAAATTATGGACAATCAGTTTATTGAGGACATATTTATGAACTACCTGTAGTACAAATGTGTTCTTTTAATTTTAGAGGCATTAAACTGAACTTCAGGAGACCCCAAGCACATGAATTTCACATGTTAGTATGGAATTCTCAAATTCTTCTGTTTTAAGTGAGGGATAATTTTGTATGTTGTTGAAAAGACTAAGTAGGAGAAAAAGAAAAAAGACTTAAGTAGAACTCTGTCACATTTCACATGATTTTAGTCACTCATTGCCTCCCTTGGAGAAGGCAAGAGAGAACATGGACATTTTAGGAATCAGTGAACTAAAATGGGTAGAAATGGGTGAATTTTATGCAGATGAACATTATATCTACTACTGAGGTCAAGAATCCCTTAGAAGAAATGGGGTAGCCCTCATAGTCAACAAGAGTCTGAAATCAGTACTTGGGTGCAATCTCAAAACTGACAGAATGATCTCAGATTGTTTCCAAGGCAAAACATTCAATCTCACATTAATAAAAGTCTATGCCCCAACCAGTAATGATAAAGAAGCTGAAGTTGTATGGTTCTATGAAGACCTATAAGACCTTCTAGAACTAACATGCAAAAAAGATGCCCTTTTTATCATAGGACTGGTATGCAAAAGTGAGAAGTCAGGAGATACCTAGAGTAACAAACAAGTTTGGCCTTGGAGTACAAAATGAAGCAGGACAAAGGCCAACAGTTTTTCCGAGAGAACACACTGGTCATAGCAAACACCATCTTTCAACAACATGAGATGACTGTACATATGAACATCACCAGATGGTCAATACTGAAATCAGATTGATTCTATTCTTTGCACCTGAAGATCGAGAAGTTCTATACAGTCAGCAAAAACAAGACCTGGAGTTGACTATGACTCAGATCATGAAGTCATATTGCACATTTCATACTTAAATTGGAGAAAGCAGGGAAAACCACTAGGCCATTCAAGTATGACCCCAATCAAATTCATTTTGATTATACAGTGGAAGTAACAGATTCAAGGAAGTTACACAGAGTGCCTGAAGAACTATGAACAGAGGTTGATAACATGTTACAATAGGTGGTGATCAAAACCATCCCTAGCAAAATAAATGCAAAAAGGCAAAACAGTTGCCTGAGGATGCCTTACAAATAGCTGAGAAAAGAAGAGAAGCGAAAGGCAAAGAAGAAAAGAAAATATATATCCATCTGAATGAAGAGTTCCAGATAGCAAGGAGAGATAAGAAAGCCTTCCTAAATGACCAATGCAAAAAAAATAGAGGAAAAAAACACAAGGGAAAAGACTAGTTATTTCTTCAAAACAATTAGAGATACCAAGGGCATATTTCATGCAAAGATGGGCACAATAAAGGACAGAAATGGTATGGACAAAAGAGAAGCAGAAGATATTAAGAAGAGGTGGCAAGAATACACAGAAGAACTAAACAAAAAAGATTTTAATGGTCGAGATAACCATGGTGGTGTGATCATTCACTTAGAGCCAGACATCCTGGAGTGCAAAGTCAAAGGGGCCTTAGGAAGCATCACTGCAACAAAGCTAGTGGAGGTGATGGAAATCCAGCTAAGCTATTTCAGATCCTCAAAGATGTTGCTGTGAAACTTCTGCACTCAATATGCCAGCAAATTTGTAAAACTCAGCAGTGGCCACAGGACTGGAAAAAGTCAGTTTTCATTCCATTTCCAAGGAAGGGCAATGCCAAAGAATGTTCAAACTACTGTTCACTTGCACTCATTGCACATAATAGCAAGGTCATGCTCAAAATCCTTCAAGCTAGATTTTAACAGTATGTGAATGAAGAACTTCCAGATTTACAAGGTGGATTTACAAAAAGCAGAGGAACAAGAGATCAAATTGCCAACATCTGTTAGATCGTCAAAAAAGCAAGAGAATTCCAGAAAAACATCTAGTTCTGTTTAATTGACTATGGAACGCCTTTGATAGTGTGGATCACAACAAACTGTGGAAAATTCTCAGAGAGATATGAACACCAGACCACCTTACCTGCCTCCTGAGAAACCTGTATACAGCTCAAGAAGCATCAGTTAGAACCAAAATGTAACAGACTGGTTCATATTGGGAAAGGAGTGTGTCAAGACTGCATATCGTCAACCTTCTTATTTAAGTTATATACAGAGTACATCATGTCAAATTCATGGTTGGATGAATCACAAGCTGGACTCAAGATGGCGAGGAGATATATCAGTAACCTCAGATACACAGATGACACTACCCTTATGACAAAAAGCAAAGAGGAACTAACGAGTCTCTGCTGCTGCTGCTAAGTCACTTCAGTCGTGTCCAACTCTGTACGACCCCATAGATGGGAGCCCACCAGGCTCCCCCATCCCTGGGGTTCTCCAGGCAAGAACACTGGAGTGGGTTTCCATTTCCTTCTCCAATGCATAAAAGTGAAAAGTCAAAGTGAAGTCGCTCAGTCATATCCAACTCTTAGTGACTCCATGGACTGCAGCCTACCAGGCTCCTCAGTCCATGGGATTTTCCAGGCAAGAGTAGTGGAGTGGGATGCCATTGCCTAGATGAAGGTAAAAGAGCAGAGTGAAAAAGCTGACTTAAAATTCAACATTCAAAAAGCCAAGAACATGGCATCCAGTCCCATCACTTCATGGCAAATAGATGGGGAACCAATGGAAACACTAAGAGACTTTATTTTCTTGGGCTCCAAAAATCACTGCCATGATTCAGATGGTAACTGAAGTCATTGAAATAAAAGACACTTGTTCCTTGGAAGAAAAGCTATGACCAACTTAGCATATTAAAAAGCAGAGACATTACTTTGCCAACAAAGGTCTATAGAGTCAAAACTTTGGTATTTCCAGTAGTCTTGTATGGATGTGAGATTTGGACCATAAAGGATTCTGGGCACCAAAGAATTGATGATTTTGAACTGCAGTGTTGGAGAAGACTCTTGACAGTTCCTTCAAAGGCAAAGAGATCAAACCAGTCAATCGTAAAGGAAATCAGTTGTGAAAATTCATTGGAAAGGCTGATGCTGAAACTCCAGTGCTTTGGCCACGTGATGCGATGAGCTGACTCATTGGAAAACACCCTGATGCTGGGTAAAATAGAAGCAGGAGGAGAAGGGGATGGTTGGATTGCATCACTGGCTTAAGGGGCATGAGTTTGAGCAAGCTCTGGGAGATGGTGAAGGATAGGGAAGTCTTGGTGTGCTGCAGTGCATGGCATTGCAAAGAGTTGGACAAGACTGAGCAACTAAACAACATTGCCACCCTTATACTGTACTTCTCTTGCCCCTCAAATTGTCATCACAGTCACAGATGATAGGCATTTTTCTGTAGTCATTTGACCTTAACTTCAATTTCCAGAAAGCCAAGTCTTCTTTATTAGCATAGGAAAGTGGAAGAAGATAGGTTAATATGTTATGTGAACAAGAAAAAATTTTTAAGAAGTATAGTTATAAAGGCAGGCAGTTCCTGCTCCATGATTAATTCTTTTATTTTATTTCACATTATTTATGAATTGTACATTTATAACTATAATTAGAGTCATTAGTGAAGCAAAATGATGGTTAACTAGAATATATCTTAGTCTTCAAATTGCACTCCTCCATTTTTTTTTTCCTTAAAAGAAATAATGAAACCTAGAGAAAGTGTTAGCTCTTAAAGTTCAGAGTTCAAATTAAACCCAAGAACAGTTCAGTTAATTTGACTTTAATCCACTGAACTATGCTGTTTACTTGATTCACTCTCTCAAAGTATTACTTCCAGATTTGAAAGGGTGCAAGGCTTAAGGTATGAATTTATAATTTTTTCTTTCAAAGGCTTATAATCAAATAAGAAACAAGCTTTGAGTTCTAGGTGTGAACTCTTCCAGTGTGATTTGCAGGCTTTAATATGCATATGTACAAGTTCTGAAACTCTCAAAGTTTTTCTACTTCCTCATTCAAAGAGTAAAACCAGTATTATGTGACATCTAGCCACTTGATTTTAGGTTGCTACCACAAAGTGCATCACTAACAAGGAAGGTTTGATTTTAATAGCACTGAAATTAGGGTTTAAGCTTATAATGACATCAAAGACATCATTTTACAAAATACTGTTATAAAAATATAACATTCTGTTTGGAATATTAAAAGAATACTGAATAATTTGGGCAGGTCACACAAATAATTCCTTTTTGAGGTGACATTCTCAGACATTTTTATGTTGAATATTTCATTCTGATCTTATTTAAGCCTTCAGAACGAGCAGCGTATATGCATGCCCCAAGCCAAAAATCAAAGCAAAATGGGACAGTTATTCATACTGGTCAGTCTCATTTATCTAGAAGCTGCAGCTGGTTTAGTACCTAAGGGGCAACCAGAGCTTTGCTTTTAGATAGCATGTAGATCAATAATTATATTTGCAACCAACAGAAAGTTTCTAACAATTTTTAAGTGATTATTTGATCTTTTCAGCTAATAATATCTTCTGAGAATGTGTAACCAAGGGACATTTTCTCTTTCTGGTTACCAAAGAGAAACTTTGTTAGTTGATTATTGGATTTTGTAAGTTTATTTATTTAAGATAAATTAGGTCTGCTGTTCATAACGGCTTCCCAGATGGCACAGAGGTAAAGAATCTGCCTACCAATGCAATAGCCACGGTTTAATCCCTAGGTCGACAGATATCCTGGAGTAGGAGATGGCAAGCCACTCCTGTATTCTTGCCTGGAAAATTGCATAGACAGAGAGAGCATGGTGAGTTGCAGTTGATGGGGTAATAAAGAGTTGGAAACAACTGAGCGCTTATGCCTTATTGCATAAATAAATGAATTTCTCAATGAGCTCTGGAAAAAATTCAGCTAAGACTACCTAATTTTTTGGTCTAAGGTCTGAATAGAAGGAAAGCATGGAGAAAATGGTGAAACCATTGGACTCACAGAGTATTATTTTTCTTGTTGTGTGTACTACACTTAAAAGTAGGATAAGAAGAGTTTTTAGGTTACAATTAAAGGCATCTTCTGTCATACATTTGGATTGTCGTTAAGATGCAAGACAGATAACTATTGAGGAGACTAAATATAATCATCCTCTGACTTTGTGTACAGACCTGGCTAATAAGAAAGCTTGCTGTATATGCTTGCCTCAGAGTAGTAGATTCAACAAAAGAGGGTAAGATATGAAGATGTGAAATGTTTTAGAAATGTCCTTTATGCTTAAGTTGCAAAAGTGATTTAACGTAAATCATCTGATAGTAAAAGTAACTGAGTAAATTCTACTGACCATCCTTGTGCCTGTATATGAGACACAAAGGTAAATATTTGCAGGGTAGATAGCAAAACAAATTCTAGTCAAAGAAAATTTATAATGATCAAGAATAATGAAATATTTTTAAGGATCACATATTCTTGAATAACCTACTTAAACAAATAAGGGAAAAATATTATCACATATATAGTACCAGATAACTTAACTAAGGGTGCACTTCTAAAGTTTTCACTGGTTACCAGATCACTATTTTTAAAGGACAAAACTAATAATCTAGGTGGAAAAAAGTTTTAATTACAGGAATAAGTAATATTACAAATTTGTAAGTGGAGGAAGCAAAATAAAACAAAGTATTCATTAGTAAACAAAATCAAACATTTTAACTATGAATGAAGAAATACAGAATTTTAAACTTCTCCAGAATATTAGAACCTGGAAGAGTCATAGATGATGGTTTTTAAGGTTAAACGTTTACTAAGATTGTAAATCCAATCCCAAAGAAAAGCGATTTAAGGAAATGTGTTGCCCCAAAACTGATGTGTTCCTGATCTACGTAACCTGTTGCAAGAAGATGTGTATAAGAGACAGCTAATAATCTAGGTGGAAAAAAGTTTTAATTACAGGAATAAGTAATATTACAAATTTGTAAGTGGAGGAAGCAAAATAAAACAAAGTATTCATTAGTAAACAAAATCAAACATTTTAACTATGAATGAAGAAATACAGAATTTTAAACTTCTCCAGAATATTAGAACCTGGAAGAGTCATAGATGATGGTTTTTAAGGTTAAACGTTTACTAAGATTGTAAATCCAATCCCAAAGAAAAGCGATGTGAAAGAATGCTCAAACTCCCACACAGCTGCACTCATCTCACACGCTAGTGAAGTAATGCTCAAAATTCTCCAAGCCAGGCTTCAGCAATACATGAACCGTGAACTTCCAGGTATTCAAGCTGGTTTTAGAAAAGGCAGAGGAACCAGGGAATAAATTTCTGACGTCTGCTGGATTGTCAAAAAAGCAAGAGAGTTCAAAACAAACAAACAAACAACAACAACAAAAAACCACATCTATTTCTGCTTTATTGACTATGCCAAAGCCTTTGACTGTATGGATCATAATAAACTGTGGAAAATTCTAAAAGAGATAAGCATACCAGACCACCTGACCTGCCTCTTGAGAAACCTATATGCAGATGAGGAAGCAACAGTTAGAACTGGACATGGAAAAACAGACTGGTTCCAAATCAGAAAAGGAGTATGTCAAGGCTCTATATGGTCACCCTGCTTATTTAACTTATATGCAGAGTACATCATGGGAAATGCTGGGCTGGAAGAAGCACAAGCTGGAATCAGATTGCTGGGAGAAATATCAATAACCTCAGATATGTAGATGGCACCACCCTTATAGCAGAAAGTGAAGAGGAACTCAAAAGCCTCTTGATGAAAGTGAAAGAGGAGAGTGAAAAAGTTGGCTTAAAGCTCAACATTCAGAAAATGAAGATCATGGCATCTGGTCCCATCACTTCATGGCAAATAGATGGGGAAACAGTGTCAGACTTTATTTTGGGGGCTCCAAAATCACTGCAATGGTGATTGCAGCCATGAAATTAAAAGACACTTACTCCTTGGAAGGAAAGTTATGACCAATCTAGATAGCATATTCAAAAGCAGAGACGTTAGTTTGCCAACAAAGGTCCATCTAGTCAAAGCTATGGCTTTTCCAGTGGTCATGTATGGATGTAAGAGTTGGACTGGGAAGAAAGCTGAGTGCCGAAGAATTGATGCTTTTGAACTGTGGTGTTGGAGAAGACTCTTGAGTCCCTTGGACTGCAAGGAGATCCAACCAGTCCATTCTAAAGGAGATAAGTCCTGGGTGTTCATTGGAAGGACTGATGCTGAAGCTGAAACTCCAATACTTTGGCCACCTCATGCGAAGAGTTGACTCATTGGAGAAGACTCTGATGCTGGGAGGGATTGGGGGCAGGAGGAGAAAGGGACGACAGAGAATAAGATGATGGCTGGGTGGGAGATAAACTCCAGGAGTTGGTGACACACAAGGAGGCCTGGCGTGCTGCGATTCATGGGGTCCCAAAGAGTCGGACGTGGCTAGACTGAACTGAACTGAACTGAACTGAGCTGAAGAACAGTTCCTTACCTGGTAAAATTAGTCACTTTAAAGAAAAGGAAAGATAATTTAATTTATTGAGAAATGTAGAATTTATCAATGTAGTACAAAATAATTACTACATAAATTATATAAAATGTCCAATTTCCATAATAGCAATAAAGAAATTGCCAAGCATGGAAATTTAGGGGAAAAAAATGTAACCTTACACAGGAAATAAAGCAGAAAATAAAAAATGCCTTTGAATGGACCTACATGTTGATCATAGAACAATTAGTAGAAGAGCTGAATAGACATTTTTCCAAATAAGACATACAGATAGCCAACAAGCACATGAAAAGATGTGTAACGTAACTAATTATTATGGGAATACAAATAAAAACTACAATGAAATATCACCTCATGCCTATTAGTATGCAAAAAGTCTAGAAATATCTAATATTGGAGAGAGTTTGAAGAAAATAGAAACCTTATACCCCATAGGTGGAAATGAAGATTGGTTCAGTAACTATTGAAAACAGTATGGAGATTGCTCAAAAAAAATTAAAACTAGTACTACCATATGAGCCAGCTAGTCTGTTTCTGGGTATTTATCTGAAAAATACACAAACATTAATTTGAAAAGATACATGCACCCCTGTGTTCATCATAACATTATTTATATTTAGTCAATATGTGGAAATGACTTAAGTGTCCATTAACAGATGAATGGATAAGAAGAAATTGTGTGTATAATATATATATATATATATGCTACTATTCAGCCATAAAAAAGATCACATTTGGCTAGCATGCTAAATGAAGTAAGTCAGATGGACAAATGCCATATAATTATACTCATATTTAGCATTAAAAATGAAAAAGCAAAATAAACACACAGAGAAGAAACAGTCGCTACTGAAGGGGGTTGGAAAGAGGGCAAAATGGGTAAAGAGAATCAATAGTATGGTGATGCATGAATAGAAAATTTTTGTTGGTAAATATGCTTGTAGTATGGGCTTCCCTGGTAGCTTAGATGGTAAAGAATCTGCCTGCAATGAAGGAGACCGAGGTTCAGTTCCTGGGTTAGGAAGGTCCCCTGGAGAAGGGAATGGCAATCTACTCCAGTATTTTTTCCTAGAAAATCCCATGGACAGAGGAACCTGGTGGTCTACAGTCCATGGAGTCACAAAGAGTCAGACATGATATGTGTATAAGAGACAGGTTCCTGGGTTAGGAAGGTCCCCTGGAGAAGGGAATGGCAATCTACTCCAGTATTTTTTCCTAGAAAATCCCATGGACAGAGGAACCTGGTGGTCTACAGTCCATGGAGTCACAAAGAGTCAGACATGACTGAGTGACTAACACACACAAACACGCACACACCCTGTAGTATATACTGAAGTTGAGTTATAAAATCATACACAGGAAACATATAATGTTATAAATAATTTTAAAATGTTAAAAAAGAAAGTACTATTTCTTTTAGTATAGATTCTTTTCTTTCTTGTTACAAAGGCAAGAAAAAAGCCTTCATATTTAAATAGCTTATATATCTTGAACCTGATACTGAAGTTGACTGATTTTTAAAATGGGAAATTTATTGAACACTCATCTTGCATTTCAACAAATTGGGGCATGTTCAGGAAGAGTGAAATGAATTTACTTCAGCAAAGGCTAAAATAGATAATTCACACAGGAAAGAGTATTGAAATTTGCTGTCTATGGGGTTGCACAGGGTTGGATACGACTGAAGCAACTTAGCAGCAGCAGCAGCAAATATGTCTTGATATTTCTCTTGTCTATAGCCTTTTGACTTCTACAGATATATTCCCTTAACAGGTTTCTAAGACAGCCGGTAGGAAAACTAAAAGTTGGGACTTCAAACTTACCACTAACTTTTCATATGTAAAATGTTTTGCCACTAATGTATTTGTTTTTGCTTTTTCTTTTATGTGTTAGGAAACTTAAGGTCAGATAAGAAAGAATTTATCTAATTATACACTTATAGGAAATAGGAAGAATAATATGGAAGGTAAAAACCTATCTTCAAATATTAAAAAACTGATACATGAAAAAATAAAAGTCATTCTATGGATTCCCTCAGGATCTTGATAGTATCTGTGAGTTCAAGATGAAAGTCGTAGACAAAACAAAACAAAAACTACTATTCAAAGAAAAAAAAATAAAATTCAACAGCTTAAGCTTCTTAAAGATCAGATGGGCTGCCATGAGGAGCAGTGATCTTCCCAACTACAAAGATAAAGAATGTGGCATTCCATCTTGGTGGTGGTATGGAGAACAGATGCTTCTGATCAAAAGTTGCATCAAGTGTCTCTTAAGACACATTAAGGCTCTTAGAGTTTGTGATTTCTTATGTACGAAAAGGTGATCTCCTTTATATAGTGCTTCTCAGGCAAAGGAATATTTGCTTATAAAACAAATTTGAAATTGGCCTGTGCTCCTTGTCCAGATAGCCTTTCAGAGCGTTCCTCCAGTGTGTACGTATTACACCTCTCACCGTACCCTAAAAGGCATTTACATACCATAAAAATGTTTCCTTGTTCAAATTTTGTGTTTGTCTTAACAAATACATTTAAGTCAAGTGCTAACTCCAAATCAGAGTTAGTATTTGTCTCCAGATTTGTGTTATAAATAATTGTCTGTTTAGTTTGAGTTCAACGTTGGGTTTCACATTCTTTAAGCCAGGTATTAGCCATCTGCGGTGTAAATCAATGAGCAGATTATTAGTTAATTTGCTGTGTAATGAGAGCAACACAGGCATATAATTTAATAGGTTGGAAATATGTATATAATTGCTTTATGCATGTATTTGTTTTTATTCTTTATTCATAATTTTTGAAATTCAAAAACTATCTCTTTAATTTCTTGAGAAGGGACCCATTAAGTCTCCTATGCTCTTCTAGTGATTTTACTAGGCTTTTGAAAGCTTTATCCATCTACTGAGATAGGAAAAATATAGGGTGTAATTTTTAGACTGTTGCTTAGCCCCAAATGTCTCTCTAAGAATGATGTGCTTCTAATTCCTTGAAACCATCTCTAAGAAACCATTTTCAAGAATATGATATGAGTATAGAAACAGTTATATAAAATTTCCATTATCTCTTTTTCATAATGGAGTATAGTTGCTTTACACTACTGTGTCAGTTTCTGCTGTGCAGTAAATGAATCAGCTATGTTGTTGTTGCTGTTCAGTTACTAAGTCATATCTGACTCTGAAACCCCATAGACTGTTGCACACCAGGCTTCCCTGTCCTCCCCTATCTTCCAGAGCTTGTTCAATTCATGTCCATTGAGTTAGTGATGCTATCTTACCATGTCATCCTCTGCCACCCTCTTCTCCTTTGCCTTCAATCTTTCCCAGCATCAACGTCTTTTCCAGAGTCAGCTCTTCACATTAAGTGGCCAAAGTATTGGAGCTTTATCTTCAGCAACAGTCCTTCCATGAATATTCAGGGTTGATTTCCTTTAGGATTGAGTGGTTTGATCTCCTTGCTATCATGGGACTCTCAGAAGTCTTCTCTAGCACCACAGTTTGAAAGCATCAGTTCTTTGGTGCTCAGCTTTCCTTATGATCTAACTCTCACATCCTTACATGACTACTGGAAGAACCATAACTTTCATTATATGGACCTTTATCAGCAAAGTAATGGCTCTGCTTTTTAATATGCCATCTAGGTTGGTCATAGCTTTTCTTCTGAGGAGCAAATGTCTTATGATTTCATGGCTGCAGTCACCATCCACAGTGATTTTGGAGCCCAAGAAAATAAAATCTGTCACTTTTGCCATGAAGTGATGGAACTAGATACTATGATCTTAGTTTTTTGAATCTTGAGTTTTAGCCAGCCTTTTCACTCTCCTCTTTCACTCTCATCAAGAGGCTCTTCAGTTGCTCTTCACTTTCTGCCATTAGAATGCTATCATTTGCATATCTGAGGTTGTTGATATTTCTCTTGGCAATCTTGACCAGCTTGTGATTCATCCACCCAGGCACTTCACATGATTTACTCTATATATAAGTTAAATAAGCAAAGTGATAATATACAGCCTTGACATATTCGGTTCACAATTTTGAAGCAGTCTCTTGTTCCATATCTGATTTTGTTGCTTCTTGATTCACATACAGGTTTCATTTGAGACAGTTAAGGTGGTACTCCCATCTCTTTTAAGAATTTTTCAGTTTTTATGGTCCACACAGTTAAAAACTTTAGCATAATCAATAATGCAGTAATAGATTTTTTTCTTCTGGAATTCCTTTACTTTCTCCATGATCCAACAAATGTCAATTTGATCACTGGTTCTTCTGCCTTTTCTAACCTTAGCTTGTACATCTGGAAGTTCTCACTTCACCTACTGCTAAAGTCTAGCTTGACGGATTTTGAGCATTAACTTTTGCTAGCATGTGAAATGAATGCAATTGTAGGGTAGTTTGAACATTCTTTGGTATTGCACTTCTTTGGACAATCATTATATATACACAAATATCCCCTATTTTTTGGATTTCCTTCCCATTTAGGTCACCACAAAGCAATAAATAGAGTTCCCTGTGCTATACAGAAGGTTCTCATTAGTTATCTGTTTAATACAGATATCTGTTTTATAATTACACATACAGTGTTACAAAGCTCCATTTATAGTTCTTCAAGCACTCTATCAGATCGAATCCCTTGAATCTATTTATCACTTCCACTGTATAATCAAAGATTTTTGATTTATGTCATACTGAATGCCTATTGGTTTTCCCTACTTTCTTCAATTTAAGTCTGAATTTGGCAATAAGTTCATTATCTGAGCCACAGTCAGTTCCTGGTCTTGTTTATGCTGACTGTATAGAGCTTCTCCATCTTTGGCTGCAAAGAATATAATCAGTCTGATTTCAGTGTTGACCATCTGGTGATGTCCATGTGTAGTGTAGAGTCTTCTCTTATGTTATTGGAAGAGGGTGTTTGCTATGACCACTGAGTTCTCTTGGCAAAACTCTGTTAACTTTTGCCCTGCTTCATTTTGTACTCCAAGGCCAAACTTGCCTCCAGGTGTCTCTTGACTTTCAACTTTTGCATTCCAGTCCCCTGTAATGAAAAGGACATCTTTTGAGGGGGTGTTAGTTCTAGAAGGTCTTGTAGGTCTCCATAAAATCATTCAGCTTCTTTGGCATAGTGGTTGGGGCATAGACTTGGATTACTGTGATACTGTAATATTGAATAGTTTGCCTTGGAAACAAACTGATACCATTCTATCATTTTTGAGATTGCATGCAAGTAGTGCATTTTGGACATTTTGTTGACTATGAGGGCTATTCCATTTCTGATAGAAAGAGATGGTCATGAGGAAAGGACAGAAATGCTCTAACTTAGCAAAGACTAATCATAAATAATGACCAAAACAAGCTCAACATTCTCCTTGACTAAACTTTAGACTGCATATGTGCTCCTAACCTTCCTTTTTTTATGGCATTTACAAACTTGCTGTGGTAAATTCTTCCTTTGCCCCTTTAAGCTGTAAAACTTCACCCAAAGACTTGGGAGCCATCTCTATCAAATATAATCATCAAGAAAGACAGCATCCCTATTTGCTGTTATCTGTGTGAGCATAGGAACCTAACTGTGATAACTGTCCATTGGTCAGTGTAGATGACCTAATCATACTGACCAGACTCCTTCCTAATACACTCCAGTACTCTACCACTAGTTCACCCCCTAGTGAACTAGTTACAAACTCTCCTAACTTCCACTTCAATTGAGCTCCTAGTTCCTTTCAATCACTGTCTTATTGCAGTAGTCTTTAATAACATATCCCTGACCTGCTTAACTTTCCTGTGCAATTTTATAGTAATTTCAGGGTGCTTATCCTGCCCCCCCAACTGTACTTTTATCATTGTCCATCATATTTACATCTACATTTCTCTGGTCAATTTTCTTTTTCAGTATTTGCATGGCAGATTGCTGTAGTTTGGGGTTCATTATTTTGAGTGGTGTATTCTCAATGAAGTTGCTTAGTATTTAAAATAATAAGCTCATTTAATTTGACATTATTGTCATATTTCATTGACTTGGTCTTGATTTCCTCATTTATATTATAACACAGATTTTGGAAAGAACAAATGTCAAGACTCATGTTTCCTGTGATATATTTTTCCATATACTGGTAATTGCTGTATGAGTGTTTCTTTTTTCTTTACCAGACACTGTCTTAAGCACTTTAGCTGCATAATCTATTTAAACCCCAAAGTATTCAATGAAGTACTTCCTGTTATCTGCTATGTCCAGGAGAAAATGAGAGAAAAAGATTACATGGTTTGTTAGTATAAAAATCTACAGTCATGATCAGATTTATCTCCCACCATATACAAAACTTCTAACCACCACAGAACCCTACTACATCGTCTTTGGTCCTTTTATCTTCCTCTCTTCCTTGTCAGGGTACCTCTCTCTTTTTATTCCCTTGCAATTTGCTTTCATTAGTTTTTCTATGTCATCCTTTTATCTTTCCCTGTAATATGCTAAGGACAGAAGATTAAAAATTCACTTGATCAGGGATCCTACACTCAAGACATTCACAATCTCTTTTCTTATCACATATGACATGCCGTTAAAGGATTTTGATGTCCACTCAATAATTCTAAATAAACCAATGAATGAAATAAATGAAACTTTACCTAGCCTAAAGAGAGTTCAATTTCTCTAGCACATATTTCTTGTTAAACATGTACTAAAAATAGTGTGTAACCTCTCAAGTCAATTTTGACTAGGATTTTTTTTTTTTGCAATCTGATATATTTACTTGATATTAAAAATATTTTAGTTACCTATTAAGGGAGATAGAGAATGAATAATCAGCAAGATT
>SJYC01078127.1:0-27871 GCA_006408675.1 Madoqua kirkii | reverse complement strand
TCATACCCCAAAACCCAGTTACTCAGCTACCAAATAATGATATAAATGAAACAATTGTGTGATTGTACAGATTTTTGTTTTCAAACCTTGTTTAGAAGTCAAAGTTTAGATGACATATTGATTAGTAAACTGAATCACAGTATCATCTTGCAAGTGAGTTAATAAATTCCACAAAATACAAAGATAAGAACATTAAAAAGAAAATCACCTGTCTGGAACATTATAGTGTAGAAAAGATCAATACAAGCAGTTTTATCCCTTTAGAAAAAATATAAAATGTTGTCTTAATAATAATAAATCCCCAAACTTCTTAATGTTTAAAAATAGAAA
The DNA here is from genome assembly GCA_006408675.1 of Madoqua kirkii. Taxonomy (NCBI): domain Eukaryota; kingdom Metazoa; phylum Chordata; class Mammalia; order Artiodactyla; family Bovidae; genus Madoqua; species Madoqua kirkii. The sequence goes on along the minus strand of SJYC01078127.1, from coordinate 27,541 downwards.
GTCCCAGAAATTGCCATATATTTTGTCAGTTCATCCATTACTATTTAAGTACATATTTTATACTAGGCAGTAGTCTTGTAACTTGATAGACACCCTTTATCACAGAAACACCTGCAAAATAAGCTGTAAGGCTTTGCCAGGCAAGAATGTTCATCTGCTCATTATATCAATGTTTATTAAATCAGTTTAGTGACCAGTATGAAATAATACAGAATATATATGAGTAAATTAGCAAATGAAATTTATTAAAATTAATTGGTTAAAGACTAAATTACCCAGGTTTTTTATGATTGCTGAAAACAGTACTGGATAGCTTAGTTTTATTTTCTGTTTATAAAGTTTTAAAATTTCCTAATTTTTTCATGTTCAAATACAACCCACATCTTGAATATATCCAAGGTCTTTAAAGACACATCTGGAAATTCTTTTCTGGAAGACCAGTTAACTTACTGTGAAGAAACTTTTTATTACATTCTGATTCAGCTTAAGGACAGCATTGTTTAAGTCCATTCTAATTGTTTCAAAAGTTGTAGACCAGGCAATTAGGAGTAAAACAGCTGTGTATCTGTTGCCTACCATACTAGAAAGATTCATTTTATTTTTTCTATTGCCTGTCATATCAAATAAAGAGGCTGAGTGTTTATCTGTGATAAATGCACTCTCTTTAATGCAATGGGACAGTCCCTTAATTTGAGCACCTAGCATGGTGTCAGCCTAAATCTCTTTTTGCTGATTTAATTAGCAAAAGCTCCTGTTAATCACTTTACAATTAGACTTTTTGAGTCTCATATTGAAAATATATAATCTTTTCACAAAATAGAAAAAAAGTAGAATAAGCTCAGTAATAAAAGTAATTTGCATTTTTTAGCAAATGTGTTAAACAGCTGATGAATTATTCAACACTTGGTATTGGTTCTGCAGACTTAATGAGCCTCTCTCATTTGACTTCCACACCAAATTATAAATTTTATTCCATGTTTATGAATTGAAAAGTGTTCATTAGCACAATGCATTCAGCAATGTACCATATATTGTTATTAGGGAAAATATATGTTTTAAAAATTTTTTTTCTGGGAGTTTTATCTAGTATTATAAGCAGAATTTCTCCCACTGATAAAAATAATTACTAATTTTACTATTCTCTCTCTTTCTCTCTCTCTCTCTTATATATGTAGATAGATAGATAGATAATGAGCACAATAAATTGGAAATTACTCATTTTTTATAATTTTTACTTTTTCCTCGATGTTACATGTTGAACAATCACATAGAACCCAATTATAAACCTATTTCCCTAAGCCCTGAGGCATTTAAGCTCACCTCAGTGTGAACCAACAGCATGGTTTAAAGTTTTAGCAATCTAGGACTTTATATACTAAGCCTAGCATCATAACATTTCTTTAAAAGGTTAAAAAACATTTCTGTTTTGGGGTGCACCCTCTTTCACTGGCAAAATAACGGTTTAATGATGAAGAAAGTGCCATCGTTAAAAACAAACAAACAAACATGATCTTGGATTGTGCATTTTCAAAGCACTACATTTCATTTAAAGTGCAATAGATGCAATTGTTGCAGTGCAATAATCTAAAAATAATAGGAGTCTCCAAATCTTTGCTGACCTGTGTTGAGCTGTGTACCTGTCTCTGTCTTAAATTCTTTCACACATTTCTCTTTTGATTCTCACAACAAGCAAGGTTGGGAGATAGATGTTACTGTACTTTTCTTATGATGAGGGAGTTGAAGCTCAGACACTTGAGTCACTTTCCCTGAAAATCAGCAGGTCAGTGGTGGAGCACGCATTCAAAGCCTCTCCACCAATAATTCCTGAGGATTAGTGACTGCCCTGTCTAAACTATACTGGACATGCTTCCTACTGAGTCACTGTCATTATTCTATTTCATATGATTTTACTTTGGGGAGTATAAGCTTTGAGCACTTCCACCCTATAATGCTAATAAAATGGTTCAAAAAAGAAATTAAGCAAATTCTGATGTCTTCTAATGGGAACACTGCCAGTAATTTAAGAGATCATCTAACTGCAGCACATTTGTGTGTAATAAACTTACTTTTTTTTTCAAGAATGTTTCTAAGTGTGTCTTAGGCAGACAATTTTCAAAGAAATATTTTGGTTTGAGACAATTCCTTAGATGTTTTTCTACTAAAAGGAAGATTTTTTTAAATGGATGGAAATAGAAAATTACTAAAACCAGAGGATTAGAGACATGTGTATCTTGCATCTAATTGTAAAATTTCAATTCAGGATTTTGTAAAATAAGTTATGGTCTTTTCTGGTGGTTCAGTGAGAAAGAACCCTCTGCCAGTGAAGGAGACCTGGGTTTGATCCCTGGTTAGGAAGATTCCCTGGAGAAGGAAATGGCAACCCACTCCAGTATTCTTGCCTAGAAAATCCCGCAGATGGAGGAGCCTAATGGGCTAGAGTCTATGAGGTCGCAGAGTCAGACATGACTTAGCGAATATATAACAACAAAAATAAGTTATACTAAGCTAAGTCTCTTCTTTCACTTTTATTTATTTGACTATTTTATGTAAAATAAAAATTAATTATTAAGAATATAGCTCAAGTCCTTGAACATAATAAGAGCTCAGTAAACGTTGGTTTTTTTCCTGCCCTCATTTGAAATTTCATAAATTATGTCCAAGGGCACTGAAAGTAATTGATAGTAGTTTTCTACTGTAGTTTTCTATTAAGTTTACCAACTGTTATTATTCATCTCATAGGTCTGGAAAAATGTGTACTTGACTCCCGGAATTTTTGTTTGTTTTTGTCTGGGTTTGTGATTTTTTTTAAAGTCTTTGTGTATGTGTGCATGTGTGTATATATACACATTTATTTGACCTTGTATCAAGTGTCATAAATGAGACTAATTTTGTATTCAACCATAAGAGAATAAAAAGGTCTATAAAAGTAGGCCAGATACTCCAAATGTAAATACATTTGGAACCGGGGTCTTGAAGAATAGACATCTGATAAGAACAACCACATATAGGCATTTCTCAGAGTTGGCTAAGATTGGTGAAGAACAAAAAGAGCATGAAGGAGGATATCAATAAGCTGTCTCATGGATGTTTCTACAGCCAACCCTTAGTTATCCTCTGGCCTTACATCCTGTCCCCCTTGGAGTTTATCTAGTAATTTATATATAATAATTCTAAAATTATATATGTACCAAATATATAAACATTACACTATATATAGTAATAATATAATATATATTATAGATACTCATTCTAGAATATGTGTATTGTTTCACAGTAAAATTTTTGGCTCACTGCAATTTCTAGATACATACAATAGCTTAAGGCTATTTTAAAGTCAACAGGATTAAAAACGAGCAAGCAATCGTGATCTATTAGCCATTTACAACATGATCTATTAGCCATTTACCAGGAGCTGGAATGCGTTATTTCTCATTCTCTACTCTGCGCACACGCCCTGCTGTTTTTGTACAGGGATTGCATCTCAGAGAGCCTGAGTAGCACTTTGGTTCAGAGCCAGAACCCTGAGATGGGGCAGATTTGTGTGAGGAAACGGGATATACTTCCACTTGTTGCTATGAAATATCTTATTTAATAGATATTTTAGTATTCTAAATCACCAAGAAAAAGTTTATTTGGCACCCTGTGCTCAACACATCCAAACTCTGAATTCTTTATTATATCTCCCTAATAGAGGAAAACCAAGCATTCTTCATGTTTTTCTGGCTGAGACTCGTTTAGGAAGAAAACAAAGCAGGTGATAATTTTATGTTGAGTGACAAGGAAAGGTCAAGATGTGATCTGCTTTTAAATGACTGCTAATTGTATTGTTTTGTTCTTTCATTAAATCAAGAACATGAATACATATTGGTATCTGTAATGAACTAGACTCTCTAAAGACTGTGGTAAAATAAAGTCCACCATCCGGATACCAAACTCCGGACATGTCTGAAGGAATCAAATGAAACTTGCCAGCTTTTTGAAAATCTATCCCACCCCACACATAAGCCTCATAACCTTTATCTTGAAGGATTAGTTGCCTAATTCCGGTATGATATCCAATAAACTTTTAGTATTTGAGACATTAGAATGTTGTTCTTTATATTTAACTACTGAGTCTTATGCCGAAAACTGACAACCATGACAAGCCTCGTCTGTTCACCAGAGGAGCAAACAGCTGGGCAGTTTCCGCTCTGTAATTATACATCTGATTTATTGCTTCCTAAGTGGTTAGATATAGATAAATGACTTAATATCTCATGATCAAACAGAGTTCTCAATAATGTTTTGTTGCGGTAATGACTTTTTCACAGTTGTTTTGCTCTCCTAAGAGAAGTTACTTAATTCAAATTATCTTTGTATGTGTTAGTAATTTACATGTGCTCTGGTGTGTGTGTGTGTATGTGTGTGTGTGTGCGCACATGTGTGTGACCTCCTTTGTGACAGGTCTATACTGATAGCAGTATCTGTAGCACCTACCCTACTGCCTGCAAAAGTTGTTGGGTAATATGTTTCTGCCAGTTTGTGTGATATGTCTCACACACACACACACACACACACACACACACACACACACTAGTTGCTTAACCATGTCCAAGTCTTTGCGATGGCATGGACCCACCAGGCCGCTCTGTCCATGGGATTCTCCAAGCAAGAATACTGGAGTGGGCTGCCATTCGCTTCTCCAGGGGATCTTCCCAACCCAGGTATCAGACCTGGGTCTTCTGCATTGAAGGGAGGTTCTTTACCATCTGAGCCTCCAGGGGGCCCTGATATGTCTTAGGCAAACTGCAAAAGTGGAAATTAGGCACTGGTTTGAAAAAGGGCCAGAAGAATCCATTTAGCAATCATTTATTTAAGCCTCTGCTTTTGTTAACAGTACAGTTGTAAGTCTGAAAGTGCATAGGTGATGACAGGTAGTCCTTTCCCGTGTGAAAGTCAGTTTATTTTAGTCAGAAGATAATGAAAACACACACACTCATTCTACACAAAATACAAAATCAGACACAACAGCCATGTGACATAAAGTTACCTGGAATGGGTATGGAGCATGCTACCTGTGATTTTGTATGGTGTTTAAGGATCATATGAATTAAATGCCTCTGAGTAACTTACCTCCAGTGCTTAGGTGAGATTCAAAGCCAGGTCCTTATCAATACTAAATATACCTCTCTCCTTAATTATTGAGTCTTTCTAATTAAATCTAATTTAGTTAGATTCTGACTAAATCTTTTTGGAATAAGAATGCCACAAAGCACTGTTTCCTTTTGGAAGGGTGCTGCTTTCCTCTTGGAAGAGAGGAAGCCCGGGGTTCTGCAGGAGTTTCCTGTTGCCTCTGTGGTCCTCAGCAGAACTGAAATTGCACAATTATTTAAATTAGGCCAGACTTATTTCTGAAGCAGATTATTCAGAATCCTGTTTCTAGTAGGTATCCTTTGAAAATGAATTCTGTGGTCAAGTTACTTTTGGAAATACTATACTTTATGTTCCCATCTTGAAAAATCAGTGAATGGGAGCATATTGAACAGTGACAGAATCAAGCATAACTTCATTAACCAAATATTCCCCAAACCTTCTTGATTATATGTTTTCTTCATTTCCTCTCTCCTATTTATAGCTAGCTTGAACAACACAGGTTCTGAAGATCGTCTTAAGATATCTTAGGTTTCCCTGGTGGCTAGATGGTAAAAAAATCTGCCTGCAATGTGGGAGACCTGGGTTCAGTCCCTGGGTTGGGAAGATTCCCTGGATGAGGGCATGGCAACCCACACCAATATTCTTGCCTGGAGAACCCCCACGGACAGAGGATCCTGGTGTGGGCTACAGTCCGTGGGGTCGCATGAGGCAGGCACAACTTACCGATTAAACCACCACCAAGTTCTCAATCATGTTTCTTATAATAATTATTTCTGTTTGCTAATAAATGCTTGAATAACTAAACACAACACAGGCTCTATCTATGTTGATACAGCATAGTTTTGGCAATTTATGTTATTAAATTGTTATTTTAACTAAATATTCTATTGTTGTTGATCAATTGCTCAGTTTTGCTCTACTCTTTGCAACCCCATGGACTGTAGCAAGCCAGGCTTACCTAAGTACATGGCACACTTAGAAGTTCTCTTTGAGTGGCTTAAATGCTGCAGAATTACAGGAACAATTATAAATATGAGTAAGTTTAATGAAAAATAGAGAAAATGTGTAAATAGACTCTTTCAGATTGTATTCAGTGTTTAATTGACTTGCAGACTGAAAATAGTAAGAAGGCCTCAATATTGACATTTCTAAAGAAAAAGTTCTGCTCCATACATTTATTTGACTGGACCTATCCAGCTGCCATCAGTGAGAATTCAGAACTGAGTCTCGCTTGTGAATCAATAGTCAGTGTCAGGTCCAAATTGAATTTTATTGCTGTTAGTTTCTTGAGTCATCATTTTATGCCTCACTACATTGCTTAAATAATTGTTTGAACTACAACATTGCTTAAACAGTCAGAAAGGGTTTTTTCCATCTTAGGGTTTTTTCCCACTCATATCTGCACTCCATAAGCTAGTTTTATTTATATAAATTAAAAAAATATTTGTAATTGGAGGATAATTGCTTTACAGTGTTCTGCTGATTTCTTCCATACAGCAGTGTGAGTCAGCCACAAGTATACATATGCCCTCCCACTCCCCACCCTAGCCCAGCCCTCTTCATTGTCACGGAGCACCAGGTCAAGCTCCTGGTGTTATACAGCAACTTCCGACTAGCTAGCTATTTTACACATGGTCATGTATATGTTTCAATGCCAATCTCTCATTTGTCCCACCTTCTCCTTCCCCCACTGTGTCCACAAGTCTGGTATTTATGTCTGTGTCTCTGTCACACTCCTTTTAAAATGGTATATAATATTTTTACATTGGGACTGTTCACATACTACTTTTTAATATATTCCTTATCTTCTCCTGAAAAAAAAAAGTCTTTGTGAATCTTTGGGAATCTTTTATAGGCTCTTAAACATAGAAGTGACCTGCAGGTAAGGAGTGAACAAAATGATAAATGCAACTCCCTTTCTCTCTTTTAGATTGGATTTTTCTTAAAGAGTTGCTCTCAGGTTGACCTAGTTTGTTCAAGGTTTCAATTTACTCAGAGGAGATAAGATCATTGGAATGTGATTTCAGAATGATGCTTCTAACATTAAATATTAGATGGTTAATGAAGGTAAAAATTGCCCAATTTATAATTAATCGAGTTCAGTGGGAAAGAAATGAACTAACCACAGGAAACTTTAAAGTACATTTTCATTTATCCATAATGCTTACCATTCATTCTAAAATTCTTTTCCCAAATTTTTGACTGTGCCTACTAATACAACAAAATTAGCTTTACCATCCCTTTCTTTCTCAAATACCTTTTTGTGGAGAATCAAATAAGTGGCTAAAAGTCCACATAATTACTATCAGAAAGGAGGCGATGTTTTCAAGGTAGAAATAAAAAGAAAAGTCATCAGAAGCTATGTGTTCAACCATAGTCTGTAGGAGCGGTGGACCTAACTAACTTGGTCTTTCCAATCGCAGACTCAATAATCTCGTATTGTATTACTCTGCCACTGTAGCTCTCTACTCTGGAAGTTATTGTGCTTCTTTTGGTTTTATTTTGTTTTGTTTTTTTTTTAAAGTGCTCCTATTTATGAAATTCACACAGATATTTACTCCTAAGATATCTGAGGAGTTTCATTTTATAAACAAATTCTATGAAAAATGTATCTTCTTAGGCATATCAACAAAATCTTCTTAAGATGAACTCAGACACCCCTATGTTATGCATCAAAACAATTTGTATTGTGACTGTTTTTGAAGTTAAATGGGTACAGTTACATACTTTCTTAATTTTTAAGACTTTCATGTTATAATTCAATTATTGTAAATTGAACCTATGTTCTTTGCTTATGTACAAATGTATTTCTTTATGAACCTATCCTTGAGAATGTACTTAAAATGTTTCTCCTGGGAAAGATCCAGAGGGCTTTGCAACAGGATGTGGGTAGAAAGAGCACTGATTTGGATTTTACAAGGCAGAATCAGATGATAGTTTTAGCCAAATATGTCATTTCAGACTTTCCTACTTGGTATTATTTTCAACACCCTTTTAGGATAAGAGAAAGAGAGAGAGAGAGATCCAGTTGGAGGCTTTCTTCCTAGACTTTTGAGTCTTAAAAATGCTTGTGGACCTAGAGAGTGTCATACAAGTGAAATAAGTCAGAAACAGAATGACAGGAATCATACATTAATGAATATATGTGGAATCTAGAAAAATGGTATAGATGATCTTATTTGCAAAGCAGAAATAGACACAGACATAGAGGACAAACATATGAACACCAAGGGGGGAAAGGAGGAGGGATGAGATGAATTGGGAGTTTGAGATTGACATATACACACTATTGATGCTATGTATAAAATAGTTAACTAATGAGAACCTACTTTATAGCTCAGGAAACCCTACCCAGTGCCCTACGGTGACCTAAATAGGCAGGAACTCCAAAAGGAAGGTGCTATATTTGTATGTATGGCTGATTCATTTTGCTGTATAGTAGAAGCTAATGCAACATTGTAAAGCAACTATACTTCAATAAAAAATTAGTTATAAAAAATATTCTGTGGTCTTTCAATTCCTAGGGTGTGTTCTCAGTCATGTCTGACTTTTTGCAACTCTATGAACTGCAGCCGACCAGACTCCTGGATCCATTGGATTCTGCAGGCGAGAATACTGGAATAGGTTGCCGTTTCCTCCTCCAAGGGATCTTCCTAACCCAGGAATTGAACCTGTGTCTCCTACATTGCAGGAGGATTTTACAACTGAGCCGCTAGGGAAATCAGCATTCTTAGACTATTCCTGTCTATAATTTCTGGCACTGGTAGTTAGAGTCACTTTTGATTTTGTGAAACTGTGAAATAAAAATATGAAGGTTATAAGAAAATATTTAGAATGTTATTTGAAACTAAAAACATCTTGTGATAGCTAAATACATGTAGCTGTTTTCTTGAATACATAGTAGGTTCTGAAGATAATAGTGGAGATGGAAATCAATTAATAAATTATTAAGACAGTATCTCTGTCTTCAAAACAAACTAAACAGCTTTTCTGTTAGTATTGTTGTTTAAGTAAATGTAATATATGTGACCAAAGTAAAAAAAGCTATGGGATCAGAGGACAGTAAGCAGTGCATATTGTACGAAGTGTCAGAGAAGGGTGTTTCTCTGATGGCTCAGTGGTAAAGAATCTGCCTACCAATGCAGAGACAGGGTTCAATCCCTGGGCTGAGAAAATCCCCTGGAAAAGGAAATGGTAATCCGCTAAGTATTCCTGCCTGGGAAATCCCATTAACAGAGAAGCGTTAGCAGGCTGTAGTCCATGGTGTTGCAAAAGAATCAGACACACAATTTAGCGACTTAACAACAAGTCAGAGAAGGTATCCCATGGATGCCAGACATTGTAAGTTCACATGAATTTTCCTTTTAGGGAGGGAGGAGAGGTCATCTAGTACAGGGGTCCAGCCAAATGAGTCCAAGGTGTCATATATGGAGAAATACAGAAAACTTTAGTGTGGTAGAATAATTTTTAACCTGCTTTCTTTGCTCAGTTTTTATGACTCTCTTTATAAATTTGATCTTTATTCCCTACCTTCAATTATAATGTGTGAAAGTGAAAGTTGCTCAATGTGTCCGACTCTTTGCTACCCCATGGACTGTCCATAGAATTCTCCAGGCCAGAATACTGGAGTGGGTAACTTTCCCCTTCTCCAGGGAATCTTCCCGACCCAGGAGTTGAAATGGAATCTCCTGCATTGCAGGCAGATTCTTTACCAACTGAGCTATGAAGGAAGCCCTAATTATAACGTGTGTTTTGTGTCAAATATTTACTTTATGCCCCAAAGGAAACAATCCCCTTATTAGGCGCTTTGGCATCTATCCCTTCATTTTGCTGAGCCACTGTTGACACTTGGATCATGCAATTTACAGATACCAGAAGGTGAGGCATTAAAGGAATAAGTGCCAGTGAGTGAGAAATCTTACTCTGAACAATGGCAGAACTTCCCTGAAACTAGATTGACAAGTAATGCATAATCTGTGGTAACCTGTGATTTCATTTAATCACTACTTTGAGGATGTCAAGAGAATGTGAATATTGTTTTTAATTTTTTTTAAATGGTTGAAGGAAATGTGGATAGCAAAAAGAAGCATTACAAGTTTGAAGGAAGGAAACTGACTTTCTAATCTATTCCTCATGACCTTGAAAAAGACACTTAAGCATATTATCCACCTCCAAATCCTTGGTTTAGGCTCACTTAAAAACAACAAATAAATAGTATTTTTAAAAAATAAATATTATATTTAAAATAGCAACTGTGTTTCCTAACCACCTTGGGCCTCAGCTGCAGTTGAAGTAGTACCCATCCCTGCTTACTTTCTTGCTGGTATGTTGTATTTCTGGACCAGCTTGGACTTCAGTTATTAATTTGCCATTTGCCCGTCTCATTCTTCTTTCCCTCTTCAGATAGATAAACTCTGTCCAGCAACCCCCAGAGCTAATAATGTTGCAGCAACTGGACCTGCCATGTCATGGTCTTCTACAAATGTACAGTAGTTCTAGTTATTTCTAAATACCTAATTCATCACCACTCTGGCACCTCTGAATTTTCTCTGCCTCTCTTTAAGATTCTGATGTTTCTCAGCTCTTGTGTCCTACCAAAAACTCTTGTGTTCTGGGTTATTTCCCTAGTTACCTGTCCCCTGCTTCACAGAGCTACTGTGAAAAAACTGAGATGATATATGTGAAAGTGCTTTAAAGTTCCCTAATCTCTCCTCAGTAAAATGAAGAAGATTGAATTAGACATTCTCTAAAGCTCCTGCGGCTCACTGATTCCATTATCTCTGATTTATTAACTTGCTCTTCAAGTGCAAGATATTCTGACACTAGCCTCCAAATATCTTAGTTTATTGCTGAGGCAGGCTCTAGTACCCATTGTATAAACTGAAAGGAGAATTAAAAACACTGAAAAGAGTTCAAATGTCTCTTTACATTAACCTATTCTCAAACCGGTGGTTGGATTAAGTTGTTTTTGTGAAAGGGCTTCCCATTTTCTTTAAATCATATGAAGTACATACATCATTGTAGGTCAACATTAAAAAAGTCAGACCATCACTTGAAATTATATATATGGCAAAGACATTATTTTTTCTCAGTCTAAACTTGACCTGTTGCCTCATTTATTTTCAATTTGGCTTATAATTTTAATGTTGAACAAGCGCCTTTTCATCTCATCTAATCCAAAACAGAACATTCTAAATTCTAACCCTGGATCAGAGGCATGATATGACAGTAACTATGTTTACCACTAAAGTAATTGGAGCTTGAGGGGGAAAAAAAATAGAATGCTTTCTCCTGAAGTTTGATATTCTAGTTAGAGTTTCATACTTATAATATTTTAGTTTGGTTTAGGTGCATTTATAATATTTTTTTTCTCCTATGATTCACCATAATTAAACCTTATTTTCCTGTATGTGGACTTAGCATTCAACTTTCCACTTTTTACAATGTGAACATTTTCCAGAATGTTATGCAGTAGAATCATCTACTCACTTCTCAAAATAAATAATCAAAGGTGTGTGACTGTGTGAATAATATGAGATTGACATAACAGAATATGAGACTCTGTGTAAAATGTGCCTTGTCCTCATTAACATGGTGACAGAGCTGCTGTGTCTAGTGCTGCTGCTAAGTTGCTTCAGTCGTGTCCAACTCTGTGTGACCCCATAGATGACAGCCCACCAGGCTCCCCCATCCCTGGGATTCTCCAGGCAAGAACACAGGAGTGGGTTGCCATTTCCTTCTCCAATGCAGGAAAGTGAAAAGTGAAAGTGAAATTGCTCAGTCATGTCCGACTCTTCACAACCCCATGGACTGTAGCCCACCAGACTCCTCCATCCATCGGATGTTCCAGGCAAGAGTACTGGACTGGGATGCCATTACCTTCTCTGGCTACTGTGTATACAACCATTTATATTTCCTCACCAGGTGGTAATATTTTATTGTATACCCTTCTCCACGGGCTCTTCCAGATCCAGGGATCAAACCTGCAGCAGGTTCTTTACCACTAGTGCACCTGAAAGACTTCATTTTTTAAAAGCACCAATAAGTTTTACCCATAATTTTAATTAACTTTGTGTTAATTACCCTATTATCTTTCCTTGTAATAGAGATCAAATATAAAGCTTAGTAATTTATAAAGATTGATCCTCTTATTTCTCACAAAGTACCAGTTAAAAGATAGCAACCATGTTATTAAAAATTGTTCAGTTTAGTTCACTCTTTGCGACCCCATGAATCGCAGCACACCAGGCCCCCCTGTCCATCACCAACTCCCAGAGTTCACTCAGACTCATTCCATCGAGTCAGTGATGCCATCCAGCCATCTCATCCTCTGTCATCCCCTTCTCCTCCTGCCCCCAATCCCTCCCAGCATCAGAGTCTTTTCCAATGAGTCAACTCTTCGCATAAGGTGCCCAAAGTACTGGAGTTTCAGCTTTAGCATCATTCCTTCCAAAGATATCCCAGGGCTGATCTCTTTCAGAATGGACGGGTTGAATCTCCTTGCAGTCCAAGGGACTCTCAAGAGTCTTCTCCAACACCACAATTCAAAAGCATCAATTCTTCGGCACTCAGCTTTCTTCCCAGTCCAACTCTCACATCCATACATGACCATTGGAAAAACCATAGCCTTGACTAGACGGACCTTAGTTGGCAAAGTTGTCTTTGCTTTTGAATATACTATCTAGGTTGGTCATAACTTTCCTTCCGAGGATTAAGAATCTTTTAATTTCATGGCTGCAGTCACCATCTGCAGCGATTTTGGAGCCCCCCAAAATAAAGTCTGACAGTTTCCACTGTTTCCTCATCTATTTCTCATTACCTTAGTACTAAACCATACATATCATTTATATAGCTTTTCAAAAGGTAGATAATTCAAAATAGGAAAAACATTATCTGTATCCACACTTTCTAAAATCATTCTCAAAATACATAATTTTTTTTTAATTTTCTTTTTTCTTTTTCCATCCATGAATGTCTTGGGTAATACCTTGACTTATTTTCAGCATATGTTACACATGAAGAGATTTCTAGTCACATTTCTTTTACGGATTCTATACAGATTTGAAATACAAGAAAAATATCTTTAGTCACTGTTTTTAAACATGTATAATATGTGTACTAGCAAACAGATTTACAGCATCAATCTTCCTCGATGGCTCAGTTGGGAAAGAATCCGTCTAGAATGCGGGAGACCTGGGTTTGGTCCCTGCGTTTGGAAGATCCCCTGGAGAAGGCTACCCATTCCATTATTCTGGCCTGGAGAATTCCATGGACTGTATAGTCCATGGGGTCACAAAGAGTTGGACACAACTGAGCAACTTTCACTTTCACTTACTTCTTTAAAATAGGAATCACTGCCCCATTTTTGTGTGAGGAAACCAAAATGGAGAAAAGATGACTCCTTGACAAAGATACACTAAGTAAAGAGCAGAAACTTGCTTCATATCCAAGTCACTCCAAGTATTAATACAAAGCCCAACTCTTTGCATGTCCTCTACTGCTGCCCTCCTGATTTTAGAATAGTGATCGTTTTGATTATCAGTTGACTCAGCTACATCCTACCCATTTCATTTCTGGAGTCCAGATATTTTAGTTATAACTACTGTTCTTCTGCATTCCTTTGGAGAGACAAATAGGATTAAATGATGGTAGTGGGGTATTGATGAGGTAAGAGTGGACTTCAGATCTGACTTTGTCCAAATTCTGACCTTGCCTTTTGATTGGCTTTATGAAGTCAGAGAATATGTGGAATCTCTTAACTTATGCAGAGCATGACTGCAGCTTCACATCAGTTGTGTGATCTCAAGCAAGTTATATAACTTGCCAGAAGTTCTCTTTTGCCATCTGAAAAAATTGTGATTGTAATAGACAACATCTGAATACCATTCTGTGAAGTTGAGTGAAGTCATATTCACAAAGCAGATTCTACTTTAGAAAGGCAGTTGTGTCTCTGGCCTTCAGTAAGATATGAAACAGCAGTGACTTCCTAAAATATTTGTTTCTAAGATATTCACTAAGAATATTTGAACAATTATTTACCTAGGAATTACTATCTTTTAATTAGAAACAAATAGCTACCAGTTTTTATTACATATACCAACTTCATCTCCTGTAGATTAACAGAGAGCTATTGGCGAAAACAAACTGTGTAGTTTGACTGAAAAATGGAAAAATCTACCAGGGCACATTGTGTGTATGCTTGCCATTTAGCTATCAGCACTTTTTTCTTTTTCTTTCTTTTATTTTTTACCGTTAACCTTTATTTGGAATATTATGAAGATCTTTAGATTCACACTTCCTGACATAGGCACTCCAAATAGTCATGCCATGTGTTTCTTGGTGTTTTATTTGATTAGATGTGCACTTTTCACCAGTCTTAGTAATTACAATTTGTGGATTGTTTCACACTTGATGCAAGATTTTGACTTTCCAACAACTTTCTATTAAGAAGTACTGTTACAATGTTTTTAAATGCAATTGTTTATTTAAGAGAAAGAACCAAAGCAACATGAGCAGAAGCATGTGGCATGTTAAGAGAAACTGTGTTTCATGATGGTTTTCTAATTTTATATTTTTCTCAGTTTTCATTGTCTTAGTATGATTGCCAACATTACAAATGATCTGATATATATCTGGAAGACTTTTCCCAGCCTTACGTAGTACCCCTGACACGATTTTCTGAATGTTAAACCCTATCGGGAAAGACATTTGCAGCATGGACTATGTAATTCAACCAAAGCAATTGGAGTATTCTTGGGGAGAACCTTTGTCTGGGTAGCACTCTCTGGCTTGGAGAAGAGCACAGTAGAAATGACTTCTGAATATGCTGCCAGGGAAGGTTTTACCTAGTGTGAAGACAGGTAGTAAAATATTCCTTTTAAAAGTCAGAGCTATATAATAACAGGGATAGGCAAAGAGAACTAAAATTACACAGAATGTGGCCAGTCTTTGAATAGAACGCTTTGTAGCTTTAAGAATAGAAGCCATTAGAGACATCTGTCAGTAATGCACACAAGTCAAACAATACCCCATTCTCTGGTTTCCTGCTGTCTCTAGTGGACTTCCACTCTTTTTCCTGTTAAGACTTGAACAATTATGAATATGAAACTTTGCCTGCAGAAACTTTTTCTTAGCTTCAAAATGTCACGGAAACAGTAATGGAATAAATGGGGAATCTTATTTAGAGTGCTTGGCCTGTGCAGAGTTTTAAATGGTAGTTCATGTTTGGTAAGCCTCAGGGGCTGGTGATGATGCTCTCCCAGTAAGACTCAGCTTCCCTCATGGATCCCATCCACCTTGTTGTAGTTATTCAGTCGCTAGTCATTCCGACTCTGTGACCCGAGGACCACAGCATGCCAGGCTTCCCTCTCCTTCACCGTCTCCCAGATTTAGCTCAAATTCTTGTCCAATGAGTCTGTGATACTGTCTAACAAGCTTATCCTATGCCCATCATCCTTCTCCTTTTGCCTTAAATCTTTCCTGGATCAAAGTCTTTTCTAATGTGGCTCTTCACATCAGGTGGCCAAAGTTTTGGAGCTTAACTTCAGCATCAGTCTTTCCAATGAATATTCAGGGGTTGATTTTCTTTAGGATGAACTCATTTGATCTCCTTGCAGTCCAAGGGACTCTCAAGAGTCTTCTCCAGCACCATATCAAATCCACATCTCCTGTGCATCGCAGGCTGTGCATCGCAGGCTGATTCTTAACCCACTGAGCCATTAGGGAAGACTTGTTCCCATCCACTAATCTATCTATAATCTGCCTGGCTTTCATTTGTGTTCTGGATAAGTGAAATCAAGGTCTCTCATATGATTCTCAAATTAACTTATAACTTTGTTTAATTATTTCTTTGTTCTTACCACATTGTTACTTTATCATTTCCATCATTTTTTCTCTCACTGTGCACTGTATCAGCATTGCTTTAATCTTCAGTGTCCCTTCTCCATTTCTGCATGTCCAAGTCTTTATGTGAGTGCTACATCCCTTAAAATGCTTATACTGATAACTCTGGCCCTTAAACTAAAATCATTTTTTATTTTCTCAGTTAACATCAAATCTCTAACTTTCATATAATATTTTCTCATTCTCTACATTGTAAATTGCTTGAATTATGAATGTAATTTACAATCACATATTTTGACATGTGTACTATTATTCCTGTTATTTTTCACTAAGTAACAAATTGCCCTAATAATAATTTGTTGTCATTTCTTATGATTTAAGTCTTTCTTAGGTTCAGCTGAGGTTTCTCTGGTGGCTCAGACAGTAAGAATCTACCTGCAATGCAGGAGACACGAGTTCAATCCCTGGGTTGGGAAGATCCCCTAGAGAAGGGAATGACTACCCACTCCAGTATTCTTGCCTGGAGAATTCATGGACCAGAGGAGCCCAGTGGGCTACAGTCCATGGATTGAAAGTCAGAGACAACTGATTGACCAACACTTTCACACTTCACTTTCACTTTGGGTTCAGGTGAATAGTTCTTCCCTAGAGTCTCCCATGAGGTTGTAGTCAGATGTCAACTGAAGGTTGTCAAGATAGCTCAGTGCAATAGCTACTGGTAGATGCTTGCTTGTTGACTGGGAACTTAATTGAGCCTACTGTCTGTACTGCTACTATTAGCTTTTCTTGTAGAGTGACAAGTCTGCTCTAGTCTCCCCAGGACATTCTTTAAAGTCCTACATCCAGTCAACTGATTGACCAACACTTTCACACTTCACTTTCACTTTGGGTTCAGGTGAATAGTTCTTCCCTAGAGTCTCCCATGAGGTTGTAGTCAGATGTCAACTGAAGGTTGTCAAGATAGCTCAGTGCAATAGCTACTGGTAGATGCTTGCTTGTTGACTGGGAACTTAATTGAGCCTACTGTCTGTACTGCTACTATTAGCTTTTCTTGTAGAGTGACAAGTCTGCTCTAGTCTCCCCAGGACATTCTTTAAAGTCCTACATCCAGGTACCCCTTACAGTTTATGGCAAAGTGAGATGCTTAGTCACTCACTAGCCTAGACTTTTTACAACTTTGAGGCTGGATTTCTAAGCTCAGTTATCTAAAGTGTGGGTGTTCCAAGAATATTCTACAAAAGTTGCAAGGCTTTTTAGCAACTAATTTCAGACTATTTCTGATCTGTAGAAGTGATTACACATCATCACTTCTACTGAATTTTAGTGAATGTTATTAAGGTCAGCCCCAATTCAAGAGGAAGGGAATTAACCTCCACACTGAAGAAATAGAAAAGTGACACTGCAGGAGAGAGATTGGAATGGAAAATGTTGCTGTGGCCCTCTTTGGAAGCTATAATTTGTCAAAGTGTATATTATATATTACCTCATCTTTCAGAAGGCAGGGTTCAATCCACATTTACATTGCTTCCATATATCTCTCCCAAAGCCCTTTGCACTTAGCACTTTGAAAATGCCTAAAAATAAAAACAAGGAAAATCTTTATCTCTAAATTTATTATTATTACCTAGATAAGAATACATTGTTTTGTTTAGATCTTTCCTAATTTGTCTGGTTGAAAGTGACAAATTTGGATCAAGAAAAAGGGGATTCAAAAGAGAAAGTGTCGCAGATAATGTCCATGCCAAGCACTGTCAAGAGTCTGTTAACAATTCCAAACCTTGGGCAATGTTTTGATAGAGCCATGGTTAGTGTTTGGAAAGACAGTAACTAATAGCACTGTTGAAAATTTATGCATTATTTTATTCATCTACAAGTACTGGAGTGAAAAAAAATAGACAAACTCCTATATCAGCAAAGTGATTCAGATTCTTTTCCCATATGGATTATTACAGAATATTGAGTAGTGTTCCCTGTGCTATATAGTAGGTTCTTATTGGTTATATATCTTCTGCTTTAGCATTTAGATTCAGTTTTGGTCACTAGGAGAGAAAAAAAAAATCTTCAAGCTATACAGGGCCCCAAACTTTAGTGCCACAATAAGGTCGTTTCTACTTTTCCTATTATCCTATGAAATGTGGTACATCAAATGCAATGTGATAAATCTCAGGCTCACTTATGTAACAACATTATATACTCATCGACAATTACCAATTATATGTTAAACTCTCCTCAGAAATGGATATTTTGTACTATCCATTAGCCTTGATAAGTTAACACAGAAATTTGGCATTGAGTGTTGAAATTTTGAACACTTTGAAAGGTTCATTAAAATACTAGTTGTGGGGATAGGGAATATTGTGCCTCTCAAATTCTTGCAAAGAGATGGTTTAATCTTTGTCAATATATAGGGCCAAATCTATTAGATTCTTTCAAAAGAGGCAGTCAGAGTTTGTGGGCAGTTCTGATGGCTTTTTTCCTTGGACTGAAGCACAGAAGTTCAGCTCTCATAAATACCAATATAAAGTGCATTTTGCACATCCAGATGCCCTCTAATTTCTTCAAAATGTCAGGTACTCCAAACAGGAGCAAAAGGCACAGGCAGTGGAGAACTAATTGGTTTGGGAATGTGAAGCTTTTCTAGGTCATTGATTTACATTAGGCTCAGGTCAATAGTAACTCAGATTCATTCTCCTCAGTGGCAAATTACTTTATGGGAAATCAGGCTTGGATGCAGTCCAGTTTCTGCTAGATGGTGTATGGACCTTACAACCAAAGTACAAGTGTTAACATTGTTGGTATTAATAAAATATCTTTGAGATATTTGGCTTTAATATTAAAATTTTCCATTTTAGGAAATGAGCCTGTGCTTCACAAAAGCCATTTAGGAAGGCAAAACTGTGGCCATTTATAGATAATTGAGGACAGAGTCAAAACATTCTAGACACCTCTGCAGAGATAATATGAGACTATAAAGAAGATAATCTCTTTGTTTACTTTAGTGAAGACATGGCCCATGATTCTGATAATGGAATATAGAAGACCTGATATTTATTTGCCTTTCTTTTCAAGCAGCTTGGAGTTAGCGTTGGCTTTGCTGGTGGCTCAGCGGTTAAGAATCTGCCTGCAAATAGAAGGGGCAGTCTCAATCCCTGGGTCAGAAAAATCCCCTGGAGAAGGGAATGACAACCCACTCCAGTATTCTTGCCTGGGAAATCTCATGGACACAGAAACCTGGTGGGCACAAAAAAGAGTCAGACACAAATAAGCAACTAAACAGCAGCAGCAAGCAGCATGGTCAACACAGGACAAAGCTTCCTGTCAGTGCCCTGCTCCTGGAATCATTTTGGCTCCAGAGACATGGAATAAATTTAATAATTTTGTTCTGCTGCTGCTAAGTCACTTCAGTCGTGTTCGACTCTGTGTGACCCCATAGACAGCAGCCCCCCAGGCTCTATCGTCTCTGGGATTCCCCAGGCAAGAACACTGGAGTGAGTTGCCATTTCCTTCTCCAATGCGTGAAAGTGAAAAGTGAAAGTGAAGTCACTCAGTCGTGTCCGACCCTCAGCGACCCCATGGACTGCAGCCTTCCAGGCTCCTCTGTCCATGAGATTTTCCAGGCAAGAGCACTAGAGTGGGGTGCCATTGCCTTCCCCAATTTTGTTCCAACATTGAGAAATTTTTAGCAAGGCTGTGTATTGTCACCCTGCTTACTTAACTTCTATGCAGAGTACATCATGTGAAATGCTGGGCTGGATGAAGCACAAGCTGGAATCAAGATTGCTGGGAGAAATATCAATAAACTTAGATATGCAGATGAAACCGCCATTATGGCAGAAAGCAAAGAACTAAAGAGCCTCTTGATGAAAGTGAAAGAGAAGAGTGAAAAAGTTGGCTTGAAACTCAACATTCAGAAAACTAAGATTTGGCATCCAATCCCATCACTTCATGCCAAATAGATGGGGAACAATGGAAACAGTGACAGACTTTATTTTGGGGGAGCTCCAAAACCACTGCAGATGGTGATTGCAGCCATGAAATTAAAAGACGGTTGCTCCTTGGAAGAAAAGCTATGACCAACCTAAACAACATATTAAAAAGCAGAGACATTACTTTGCCAGCAAAGGTCCATCTAGTCAGGGATATGGTTTTTCCAGTGGTCATGTATGGATGTGAGAGTTGGACTGTAAAGAAAGCTGAGCACAGAAGAATTGATGCTTTTGAACTGTGGTATTGGAGAAGACTCTTGAGAGTCCCTTGGACTGCAAGGGACCAGTTGATCCTAAAGAAAATCAGTCCTGAATATTCATTGGAAGGCCTGATGCTGAAGCTGAAACTTCAGTACTTGGCCACCTGATGTGAAGAACTGACTCATTTGAAAAAACCCTGATGCTGGGAAAGACTGAAGGCCGGAGGAGAAGGGGTCGACAGAGGATGAGATGGTTGGATGGTATCACTGACTCGATGGACATGAGTTTGAGCAAGCTCTAGGAGTTGTTGATGGACAAGAAAGCCTGGCATGCTGCAGTTGATGGGGTGGCAAAGAGTGGGACATGACTGAGCAACTGAACTGAACTGAGCTGGTGGCCTGCATTTTACTTTTCCCCATATATCAATCAATATTATGGTATATTCTAATACTATTTCATATGTTCCCACAAATCACCATATGTAAATCAGATTACGTTCTAGGTTCAGATTTCAAATTTTGTGGTTATCCTAAGAGAAGGAAAGATTACCTCCACTCAGAGATTAGGTAAGATTCATGGAATATGTTGTATTGAGCTGACTCATGAGAAATCAATACAATTTTTAAGCCAGTAATAATATTTCAAGAAAGTGTTTCCAGCTTGGGAACAGTGGCACCATCATCAATGATGATAAATATAGTGAATATTTTTAGGAGATATGATATTTATTATTGGTAGCATGGAGTTTATTAACAAGTTTATTGGGTATTGACTAAAGGAGATTATACCTTATTATAGAGCACCTAAAATGATATAAAAATATTAGTCAGTAATCCATAGGCAGTGGCAATTAGCAATAAACTGCAATTTTGTCTGTGTTTATCAAAAATGATCTCTGTTCCTCAGAGATTCTATAAGAAACTAAGATTTTTGACTCAGAAATTAGTAATCAAATGATCTCCAGAGATGAGAATGGAGACTCAAACCACATGAAGAATAATAACAGAAGGGATCTCTTATTATTTTGACCTGCTACTAACATTCAAGGTATCCTATTCAAAAAGAATGGAAATCCAAAGAGATTTGGTCTCTGTTTTCAGCTAGAATGAGAATATACCCATTTGTCTTATGTCATCATAATAGTTTATAATTGGTGAGAAATGGGACCAATACTTTTAATCTGTTTCAACATTGAAGTGATAATTGTAATAAAAGATTGCCATTGGGAATACTAGTAGGAGATATGTCAGTTCAAAACAATATATGTGCAGACATTAAATGAGGTTTCAACATATATATATTCTGAAGTATCAGACTTTCAGACCCTATGTTTGGTGCTTCCCGTAATATGGTAGGTGCCATTAGTTTTAAAGATCTTTGTGAGTTAATTTTAAGTGTCCAGATGTAATCAGATTAAGACAGAATGGGACATAATAAGCCACTGAAAGAGAGTAATTACTTTTTGTGATGAAAATTAGCAAAGCACTAGGCTCTAAATGAATGTTAAGACTGCCCTTTTGTCTCATAGGTGAAAGTTTAATGGTAAGTAAAGCAATAAAATTGCACTTTTCTTGTAATGTTCTTCTAGTTAAACTCCTAGTATCTTCCACCCTGCCTACCATATATAGGATTACATTACAGATGTTTGGAGTAAAACAGAGTGATATTAATTCATTCTTTAGTCAGGTAACAAACATTTATTAAGCACTTGCTTTGTGCCTTGTAGACAGAGAATTGTAGACCAGATCCCAGGAATACAGAAAAGAAAACCTCCCAGAAGGAGGCATATAAGAAAATAAGCAAATGAATGCCATAGTAAAATATAAGCCATAGAAATAATTTTGCCCAAGGTGCTACACACTAAGCAAATAAATAAAAACAAGAGCCAAATTTTGCCTAAAACTTTCATCTTTTGAAACTTATATAGAGTGTCTTAAAAAACTGGGATGGAATAGGGAGATGGTATAATAAATGACTTCTTATAGAAGTGCCAGTGTGATTTATATCTAAGTACAATCTGGTATCAGGTGGATGGAAAATGTACTGTCTGAGCAGGTTGGCTGGAAGTAAGGATGAGGAAAAACTAACAGGCAAATATGTGTATCTCCCTGTATTCAAAGAAAACAAAAAATATGCTTTCATACTGTCCTTGAAATTAAGCTAATAATTTCTAGAGAAAAATGATATTATTGATGTCAAGGCAGATAATCATGCCATCTTCAGAGACAGATTCTTGCAGTAGTCTGAAATGTGTCTGGTTTTGTGTCTTAAAGCATATTCTTATGGTACATGAAAATGCTGCAGCTGCTGACAGCACACTGGAATGTCTTTGCCTCCAGAGAAGTAATTTCAAAGATGGGCTTGTTGCCAGCACTGCAAGCCTGCTGACTCCGGAAAGTCAGGGCCAATGAAGGGTAGGTGTAATAATTACACTGAATTCTTTGGGTCTGTTCAAAGGGCCAAGTGGTGGCTTTTCACTCTCCAAACCATTCAGTACACTTTGGAATCTACTGTCAAGTACTTAAGTAGATAATGATTGCAAAATTTGTTTGGTTTTATACTAATTGGGCTTCCTAGGTGGCACAACAGTAAAAGTATCTTCCTGCCAATGCAGGAGACACAAGACACATGGGTTTGATCATTGGAACAGGAAAATCCCTTAAAGTAGGAAATGGCAACCCACTCAAATATTCTTGCCTGGAAAATTCCATGGACAGAGGAACCTGGTGAGCTATAGTCCACGGGATCACCGAGAGTCAACACAACTGAGCGCAACACCATACTAACTGGATTTTCCACTTTGTGCGTAGCTGTCAAATACTGAGCTTCCTTTATATTTAGAAACATTTTCTCCATCAACAAAGCAAAGAGGATATGAAAATAGTCTCCCTTTGACTCTTGAGATGTTTAAACTGAGGGAAAAATTACAAACACATAGATTCCAAAGTAAAACCGCATTTCTAAATTAGAACCAGGGAGATGACCTGCTATGCTATAGATTCTCAGGTACGATGTGTATCATCACCACACTTCTCAATTTTGGAGTGAATTCCTACCAGACCCCACTACTTCCAAGAGTTTACTCTCTATTTGTGTAGAATCCTATCAACTTTGAGCCACTTTAATTGTCCTTCATTTGCCTGCAGTTGTCATCTCCTGAGCTTACTCTCTGCACTTCCAGACCCTGTCTAATAACAGTTCTGCTTTGGACGCTTCTGATATTCAAATTCAAACATAGCAAGCATGAGCCATTTGCCTTCATCTCTACAGGCTAAACAACTATGGAACCTTTGACCTCATTCCCATCTGTTTCTCTTTGTTTTGTTTTATTTTGTTCTTCCTCAGTTAGCACGTTCTATAGTTGTGCTGTGTTTCTCTTAAAAGGTCACATCATCTGAGAGTCAATATAGCTGTGATGTACTGAGGTATTTGCTAATAATATTCTTAGTATTTTGGTGACACTACTAAATTTAAGTACTGCATTAAGAAACAAAATTTTCTGTTGTTTGTATTGCATGGATAAAGCTACAGCTTTCCATCAGTCAGAATCCTTTGCCTTTCGTTTTCACACTTAGGGCTTCCCTGGTAGCTCAATTGGTAAAGTATTTGCCTGCACCGCAGGAGACCCCGGTTTGATTCCTGGGTTGAGAAGGGATAGGCTGCCCACTCCAGTATTCTTGGGCTCCCCTTTCGGCTCACCTGGTAAAGAATCTTCCTGAAAAGCGAGAGACCTGGGTTCAATCCCTGGGTTGGGAAGATCCCCTGGAGAAGGGAAAGGCTGCCCACTCCAGTATTCTGGCCTGGAGAATTCCATGGACTGCATAACCCATGGGGTCTCAAAGAGTCTGACAGGACTGAGAAGCTTTCACTTTCACTTTTTACATTTAAGTGTGGATTACATTTTGTTGGTAAGAGAAACTATAATCTCAATACTGTTCTTCATTTTCAAGTAAGCTTGTAAAGATACCAATTGTTCATTACTCTGCCTTGCAGAGGATTTATTGAAATTCTAACCCCAGGTATTTGTGAATTTGACTTTATTTGAAAATAGGATCTTGATGTAAATGAAGATCATACAGGAGTAAGTTCAGTTCAGTTCAGCTCAGTCACTCAGTCGTGTCCAAATCTTTGTGACCCCCATGAACTGCAGCACACCAGGCCTCCCTGTCCATCACCAACTCCTGGAGCCTACCCAAACTCATGTCCATTGAGTCGGTGATGCCTTGTAACCATCTCATCCTCTGTCGTCTCCTTCTCCTCCTGCCCTCAATCTTTCCCAGCATCAGGATCTTTGCAAATGAGTCAGCTCTTGGCATCAGGTGGTCAAAGTATTGAAGTTTCAGCTTCAACATCAGTCCTTCCAATGAACACTCAGGACTGATCTTTAGGATGGACTGATTGGATTTCCTTGCAGTCCAAGGGATTCTCAAGCGTCTTTTCCAACACCACAGTTCAAAAGCATCAGTTCTTTGGTGCTCAGCTTTCTTTATGTTCCAACTGTCACATCCATACATGACCACTGGAAAAACCATAGGCTTGACTAGATGGACCTTTGTTGGCAAAGTAGTGTCTCTGCTTTTTAATGTCTCTGTCTAGGTTGGTCATAACTTTCCTTCCAAAGAGTAAGCATCTTTTAATTTCACCATCTACAGTGATTTTGGAGCCCCCAAAATAGAGTCAGCCACTATTTCCACTGTTTCCCCATCTATTTATAGAGGATTAAGGTAGACCCTTAATCCAGTGAATGGTGTGTTTATAAAAAAGGGATAGGAGACATAGTAGTTACACCCACAGATGGGAATATGCCATATGAAGGCAAAGATACACAGAGGAAAGACTGTTATATGACAACAAAGCAGAGATTGGAGTTAGGTTGCTGCAAACCAAGAAAACCAAGGATTTCTGGCAAACACCGAAAGCAAGAAGAGAGAAGATGGCCCTGCCAACATCTTGATTTGAATTTCTAGCTTCTAATACTGTGGTACATTGTTATGAAAGTACTAGGAAACTGTGTGTGTGTGTGTGTGTGTATTTGTGTGTGTGTGTGTGTGTGTGTGTGTGCGTGTGTGTGTGTATAGGATTAGAGCTTTAGAGGCTAAGAAAGCCCCCAGAACCTCAGGGCTCAGAGAAATCTGTATTCAAATTCTCAGTTATTTCATTGGGAAGAAGTGTTTTTTTCAGCAAGTTTTCTTAACAGAGTGCTCAAATTTTGCTACAAGAAGATAATGGCCATTTAATGATACTTTTAAAATTAAATGAAGCCATGTGTGTAAAGACCTAATACCTTGACTAGTGCTGTGGAAATGCTCTATAAAAGTAAGCATGAAGACAAAGGATGGGAGGCATGATGTGTACTAACTGTGCATTCATTCACATGACCTACTAAAAAAAAAAAGGTTGACTTTCTGATCTGAATGAGAAAATTAAGATCCAGAGAGGTGACCTTTCTTATACATGGTTATTAGATTTGTTGACAGGGTTTCACTCTGCCAAGAGGTGACCTCCACCTACTGTTACACCTATGAATATGTCATCTCACATGGCAGAAGTGAAAGTAAAAGTCACTCAGTCGTCTCAGCTCTTTGGGACCCCATTGACTAGAGAGTCCATGGAATTCTCCAGGCCAGAATACTAGAGTGGGCAGCCGTTAGAGATCTTCCCAACCCAGTGATAGAACCCAGGTCTCCTGTATTGCAGGGAAGCCCACGAATACTGGGTAGGTAGTATTTCCCAGTGGATCTTCCTGACCCAGGAATCGAACTGGGGTCTTCTGCATTGCAGGTGGGTTCTTTACCAGCTGAGCTACCAGGGACGTCCTGATAGCCCATATGGCAAAAGAGACTTCACAAATGCAATTAAGTTTACTAAAAAGCTGACCTGAAAATCCAAATTGTTTTGGTTTATTTTGGTTGGGCTCAATGTAATCATCTGAGCTTTTAAAAGCAGAGATTCCCTCTGCTGAAGGCAGAAATGAAAATTAGATTTGAAATATTATAATACAACACATCTGTCAATCATAAAGGAAATCAACCCTGAGCATTCATTGGAAGGACTGAAGCTGAAGTTCCAATATTGGCCACCTCATGCAAAGAGCTGACTCATTGGAAAAATACCCTGATGCTGGGAATGATGGAAGGCAAAAGGAGAAAGGGCGACAGAGGATGAGATGGTTGCATGGCATCACCGACCCAATGGACATGAATGGACAGGGAAGTTTGGTGCTGCAGTTTACAGAGTCCCAAAGAATTGGACATAACTTAGTGACTGAACAATAACAAATACAATAAATCATTCCTAAGTTGAAGATGGCAAAGCCACATATAAGAGAAATTGAGACCTTAATCATACAAATTCAAGAAGCTGAATTCTGGGAACAACCAGAATTAGCTTGGAAACAGATTCTTCTCCAGCTAATCCAGAAAGGAACAAAACCCTACTGATACTTTCATTTTTTTTTTCCTTAGCAGAAATTTCAGCTTTATATGGTGTTGAATTTCTGACCAATAGAAGAATGAAATATAAATGAATATCATTTTAAACAATTAAACTGGTAATAATTTGCTAAGTAGCAATGAGCCAGTGAATGCATATAGCTCTGAGAAGTTAGAATGAAAATAATAACCCTGTCTCCCTGAATTAAAAAATAAACTGCGATATCTAAAAGCTTTTAAGTATTTTTTTGAGCAAAAATTAATTGCAACTGAGTGGCAACAAACCAGAAGTGGTTAATAGCACTGGAACAATAGGAACCAAGAGAAAGATTTATGTAGAAAGAGACAGAAGCAAAGAAAGGAAAAATATCTGTTAGCTATTTGTAATTATAATTGGTTGTTCTTAGTGTTTTCATTTCATAACTTTAAGACATTTGCAGACTTTAAATTAACTTTGCTTTCTTAGGCCAGCAGGGCATGGAACACCTCAGTCTGACTACCTCCATGTTTAATAATTTAACAACTACATTGGTTTCTCTATATCAACTTCCTTAATAGCTTAATTTTTTAAAAAATTTTATTGATGTATAGTTTATTTACAATTTCTTGTTAGCTTCTGATGTACAGCATAGTGATTCAGTTATATATTTTTCCATATTCTTTTTCATTATAGTTTATCATGGGATATTGAATATAATTCCCTGTGCTATACACACAGTATACAAGACCTTGTCCATTCTATATATTATACTTCAGTTCAGTTCAGCCGCTCAGTCATGTCCGACTCTTTGCGACCCCATGAATCGCAGCATGACAGGCCTCCCTGTCCATCAGCAACTCCTGGAGTTCACTCAGACTCACGTCCATTGAGTCGGTGATGCCATCCAGCTATCTCATCCTCTGCCGCCCCCTTCTCCTCCTGCCCCTAATCCCTCCCAGCATCAGAGT
>SJYC01078123.1:0-13808 GCA_006408675.1 Madoqua kirkii | reverse complement strand
AGTCTGATTACCTTGTAATAAGAGAGCAAACACATTGTTCTATTATTTGTAAATGATTGAGGCTTATTTCATGGGAAATGATACAGTTATATATTGGTATAGGGCCCATGGGTACTTGAAAAGAATTTCTTCCTGCTATTGTTGGGCAGAGTATTCCATAATTGTTGATTAGAGCCTATTGATAGATGATGCTGAGTTTTTCTGTATTCCTGCAGATTTTCTGTGTTGTAATTCTACCAGTTGTTGAGACTGAAATGCTAGGTGTCTTGTCATGCTTTCAAAGGTTCCTGAAGCTTTGATAATATTTTTTAGTCTATTTTTTCTGTATTACTTAGGTCAGTTACTGTTATTCTATCTTCATGTTTGCTGATGTATTTCCTTTTCCCTCTTTACTCTGCATTTGAATTAATGCATTTATTCATTGCATTTTTTATTTTGGTTACTGTATTTTTAAATTATAAAACTCTATTTGGTTCTTTGGTATAACATCGTTTTTATCTTTTTTCTTTATTGAAGGAGAATTTTTTCACTTGCTTTAGGTGTGTTCATAACTACCTGCCAAAGCATTTTAATCTTGGCTTCTTGAAAAATCACTGTCAGATAATTTTAACATCTCTTATCATCTCAATGTTGGTTTGTTTTGTCTTTTTTTATTCAAGTTAAGATTTTCATGATATTTTTTAAACCTAGAGGTTTTAGGTATTATGTTATGAAACTCTGAATCACTTATTTATCATCTGTTTTAGCATACTTCCTCTGACACCACCCTGGTAACAAGAAGAATCCCTTGTTATTGCCATGTAGTAGAAGAAATATCAATTCCCCACTAAGCCTCCTTGGAAACCTAGAGGCGAAGGGGACTTCTTATTACTGCTGGAAAGGTGTGAGTTTTCACTGTCTATGCAGCCTGCATTGATAGCACTTGAAGGGTAGGCTGTGTGTGACATTTTCACCTCTGGGCAGCACTGAAACTCTAGCCTCTCTGCTAGGCTGCTCTCTGCTAGGGATGGGAGAAGCTGTCTTATTTGGTGAGTGTTAAGTACAGGATCCCCACAAGTTTTCATTGATACATTGGGGAAAGGTTGCCATGACCCACTGAGGATGAAAGTCCTCTGACACTACATGTTGCAGGGTTTGGTCTACTTCAGCATAACCTGGCAAGTATGGAAGTCAAGCTATTCACAAGTCTTTCCCTGGCTTGAATTAAGATGGGACCACATTTTTTTTTTTTTCCGCTGTACTTGACTGCATTTGGGAGGTCACTGCCTATATTTGTGTGTATGTGTGTGTGTTGTTAAGCTGTCCTTTTTCACATTTTTTTGGCTACAGACTGTAAGCTTTTGTTGAAACTTTTATTTCTTTGTTCCTTTGGAGTTTCTGAGTTGTGGCTTTTACAGTTCCAAGTCTCATATATACATATACATATATATATATATACATATACATACATATATATATATATATATATATATATATAAAATCAAGAAACTCACCAGCACTTACTTCCCTGAGTGGCAGCCCCAGGTTTGCTAACTAACCTGCTTCCCTCTCTCCATCTTTCAGAGTCTTCCTCTGTTTTTTGTTATTATATATATATATATGTTTTATTTTATATTTTAAATATTGATAATATGTTTGTTTTATACTATATAAATATATGCATATATATATATATACCTGGAAAAGTTCATCTACTCCACATCTTTTTGGAAGCAGAAATGCTTATAATTTTATACTACTGCTTACTGAATAAACTTGTATAATTTAAACAAAATTTCATTTTATAAAATGAAAATTTCTCCATGAAATCTGGCATCTTGTTTCAGCTAGTACATACCGTTACATTGTCCACATTGTCCAAATTATCTTGTCTTTGCCTTTCATAGGATTTCTTGCAATTGTCATCACACAGAATTTTGCATAAAGCTTATATATACATATCCAACATCTTCTGTACTGACTGCTCCTTGAAGAACAAAACCAGGTTTTGCGTATCCTCAGAGCACCTGGTCCAGTGCCTTACACATGAAAGGCACGTGAATGTTTTTCTGAAAAATGGGTTATTTGTACTTGCTGACATCTTATTAGAATGTATAAGATAGTAGAATTTCTATATTATGTGTCTGGAAAAAAGTAGTTATAAAAAGTGTAAGTATTTCCAAAATCATTACTAATTCTTATAAATAGTATAAGTATTATAGAGCTATATTTACAAAATAAGCATTGTTTTTATTTCTTATTTAAAAGACTTGACTTGGTTTTCCTCTAATGCCAGATGTGTTTTGTGGAGTCTAGTTTCAGGCTTAATTAAATACACACATTTTAGTTAGACTCAAAAGCAAAAATCTAATTATTTGTAATCCTATAGGAAATAGTCAACTGGAATAAAAGCTTTTAGGATGAGAGTTTGATTCTATTACCTGTGTGTTTTACAAACATCAGGAAATAGTATTTTCCAGGTCTTTACCTTAAAAACTGAAATGAGAATTTTTGAGGTGAGGTGAGGTGAAATCTCTCAGTCGTATCTGACTCTTTGTGATTCTGTGAACTGTAACCTACTAGGCTTCTCTCTCCATGTGATTCTCCAGGCAAGAATACTGGAGTGGATTGCCATTTCCTTCTCCAATGAGAATTCTTACCCTCTTCTAATTCAATGCATGAAAGTTCTTTAATTTTAAAATTCTATCTTCGAATAACTCGAGATGCATTTTTTGGTACAGTAATATTGATTATCTTTTAAGTTTCAACAAGATATTCTATCTCACTGTTCCTAAATTTTCTCCTGTTTAAAATGGAGATAATAGTAATATTGGTACAGAAAGTAAAGTGAAAGTTAAGTCAGTCGGTCATGTCCGACTCTTTGCAACCCCGTGGACTGTTGCCCACTAGCCTTCTCTGTACGTGGGATTCTCCAGGCAAGAATACTGGAGTGTGTTGCCATTTCCTTCTCCAGGGGATCTTCCCGACCGAGGGATCGAACTGAGGTCTCCCACATTGCAGAGAGACACTTTAACCACTTCCACCTGCAATTCGGGAGACCCTGGTTTGATTCCTGGGTTGGGAAGATCTCTTGGAGAAGGGATAGGCTACCCACTCTCATATTCTTAGGCTTCTCTTGTGGCTCAGCTGGTAAAGAATCTGCCTGCAACACAAGAGGGTTTTGATCCCTGGGTTGGGAAGATTCCCTGGTGAAGGGAAAGGATACTCCAGTATTCTGGCCTGGAGAATTCTATCAGACATGACTGAGCGACTGTCACTGTCACTTTTTGCACAGTGTTAGGCAGTATTACAAATGAAGGAACTTGCTTGAAAATAATTTATAAATTATTGAATTCTACACTGCCTCTCTCTCCATGCAGCTGTATGAATTGAATAAGATGAAAGTGCTTGCAAAATGTCAAAATAACAGTATGTTATATTCTCTGAAAGGCGATCCATTTTAGATTAAGGACATGGTGACAGACAGGATGCCAGAATATGGTACGAGGATCTCCAAACTCATAAACAGTTAATTTCATCAAATAGCACACATTGTTTGAACATTTGACCCCCTTGTCGATAATTACAAATAAGTTCAATGTGAGACACACATACACACATACAAATACAAACACACATTGTCACACATATACAAAATCACAATAGGACTGGAGATACTATTAATAAATTACTACAAAATAAGACAAAAATCAGTGAAGTCTTGATGTTATTTATCAGAAATTTAACTGAACCACAGCTCTCATTTTCAGTAAATACATACAAGGTGCCATGCTTGCTGTTAAATACTGTAAACTGTCTATACCAGTAGCAGCATTGCCTGAGTTTGAACAGGAATCTGACTTTAAAGCCCTCTCTTCATAATATTAGCACATTGATTCTAATTTCATTTTCTTCTTTTCTGTGTCCATTTCATATTTTCTTTGAACTTTTTTGATGTTTCAAATATTTTATGATACCCTTATTCTCACAAAAGAGTTACAAATTAAGTTCTGTGGTGTCTGACTTCTCTTCACCTGTGAAGAGAATTGTTTAGCACAACATTGTCTACACAGTTCTACCCCTTAGCATGAGTTAATTGTTCTTAAATCTGAAAGAAGTAAAACAAATTCTAATGGTATATCTTGAAATATTGTTATCTTGTTCGTTCTCTGTATATCTCTTTGTTAACACTACTTGAGACTCCCCCCATACTTTAGGAGGTTTGACTCTCCTGTTGACAGGCAGCAGTGTTCCTTAAGACCCCTCAGTTCCCAGCTTAAATCCCGACTAACTGCTCACCCACACAGTAACCTTGGAAAGTTTATTTTCTCTTTGTTGAGAAGAGCTGAGCCTCAGTTTGCTAAAGTGGTAATAAAACACTAGGAATAACACCCGCTTCCTCGGATTGGTATGAGGACTAAATGAAGAAATAGGTGTAACTTACTTGACAAGTTTTGTGAGAAATCAGCAATTATTTTCCCCTCCACATTACTCTTTACTTGGCAGAATTGCCTATCTCTACCCTGAAAGATTCTTTCTTTTTTTCCACTTTATTTATCTTTTTAATTGAAGGATAATTGCTTTACAGAATTTTGTTTTCTGTCAAACATCAAGAAGAATCAGCCGTTGTCCTGAAGGATTCTTGTGTAAACTTTGTTTCTCATTTCGTACACTATATGTGTGAAATTATTCAGAAATCAGAATTGCAAATGAGAAGAAAAACCATTTTTGCAAAGAGGGTCAGTGATGCAAATAAGCTACCTTCCATCAGTTTCAATTCTTTCCAATAATGGGGGTGGAGGGATTCTGCACAGACACCACCTTGGATTTGTAAAGAATGAGACATATAACCAGACATTTGCTGAATCAAAAAACAAACAAACAAAACTATTGCTTTCTTAGTTCAGAATCCTACCCGGCTCTCAGTCTGAGCTATAAACACAAAAACTCAAGGGAAAAATATATAAAAGACTTCAAAAGGAGTTCCATAAATAAGTAAGCCTATAGTGGCTTAAATGATGAAATCAGAGTAACTCAAAGAAGAATCTGTTATTATTTTGACTACAAAACAGAAAAATTATTTATTTTCTGGATTTCCTTTTTGCCATTTGTTTTGCTATGACAGTTTAATGTAGAAACACAGAAGGGACTTGGTTTAATGAAGGAAGCACAAAAGACCTACTTTGCATCTTCCAATTAGACAGTATATCCCATGTGAGCTAGAAAATGTATCTGGTCATCGGTATATGCCTGTCACATGAAACACTGCTGATGCTTAAAGATGCTCAATAATTATTTGTTGAATATTGTCTTACATGCATCGGTTTGCTTTGTCTCTCTTAGGAAGATTTGCTCTTGTCACTTAGGAAGAAACAAATCTGCCTAATATTAGCAGTTGGCATTTTATGAGTGGTTATAGCTTATATAAGATGTTCATATCCATGGTTTTATTTCATCTTATAAATACCTTTTAGATATATTTAACTTTAAGTATACTGACAGCTTGAATATTACTTATAATTTAAATAAAGGAAAACTGAGAGCCAGAGAACTAAAATGAATTTTCCAGCCTTACTTAAGTGGTGTAAAGACAATACTGATCTCAGTGCCAGAATCATATATTTTGTTGTCTGTTTGGTATTCATTCATTGATGTTATTCATGTAATTATTAAATAATAATAATATTCAATCGAGTAACTAGTATGTTCTTGGGATAAAGGTGATAATAATTTTTCCCTGCCTGAAAAACTCATACTTAGGAGGCAGAAAAGATTGTGCATTACATATATATATATATATATATATACGTATATGTATATGCATGTATCATAATGCTGAGAAAAAAATTACATATAGTTATCTATGTAGAAATTAGAATTTTTAATTCAGCACCAGAGCCAGGGTGGGAATGATCAAACCCCAAACCGGCCTTGTCAGAAACCAACAATGACAATATAATGGAGTAAAATTCCTAATCAAGGATAGCAAGTTGCAGATATTTTTCATATCCTTTCTTTCAAGATCCTATTGAATTAGAAGATAAGGGAATGAAACATGTGTAAAGTCATAATTTCATCAACTGAGCTTTCCAGGAATGGTTTCCCTGAAGGATAGGAGAGAAGTGAGCTCGTGGTAATGATGATATTTTATTAAAAGTATGGATCATATGGGCCTAAATAATAAAGATGATAATGCATAGTTGCAATAAAATCATGGACCCTGGAGTAGAAAAGGCAGACCTGCTCTCTGATCCCAATTATTTTATGATTACCTGTGTAGTTATGAATGGCTTGCATCTCTTCTCTGAGCCCCAGATATAATAATGTAAGGCACTTTATACCATGTACAGTATGCAGTTCCTCAAAAACAGTGATGTTTTTGTTATTATTATATTATATTTAACTTTAAGTATACTGACAGCTTGAATATTACTTATAATTTAAATAAAGGAAAACTGAGAGCCAGAGAACTAAAATGAATTTTCCAGCCTTACTTAAGTGGTGTAAAGACAATACTGATCTCAGTGCCAGAATCATATATTTTGTTGTCTGTTTGGTATTCATTCATTGATGTTATTCATGTAATTATTAAATAATAATAATATTCAATCGAGTAACTAGTATGTTCTTGGGATAAAGGTGATAATAATTTTTCCCTGCCTGAAAAACTCATACTTAGGAGGCAGAAAAGATTGTGCATTACATATATATATATATATATATACGTATATGTATATGCATGTATCATAATGCTGAGAAAAAAATTACATATAGTTATCTATGTAGAAATTAGAATTTTTAATTCAGCACCAGAGCCAGGGTGGGAATGATCAAACCCCAAACCGGCCTTGTCAGAAACCAACAATGACAATATAATGGAGTAAAATTCCTAATCAAGGATAGCAAGTTGCAGATATTTTTCATATCCTTTCTTTCAAGATCCTATTGAATTAGAAGATAAGGGAATGAAACATGTGTAAAGTCATAATTTCATCAACTGAGCTTTCCAGGAATGGTTTCCCTGAAGGATAGGAGAGAAGTGAGCTCGTGGTAATGATGATATTTTATTAAAAGTATGGATCATATGGGCCTAAATAATAAAGATGATAATGCATAGTTGCAATAAAATCATGGACCCTGGAGTAGAAAAGGCAGACCTGCTCTCTGATCCCAATTATTTTATGATTACCTGTGTAGTCATGAATGGCTTGCATCTCTTCTCTGAGCCCCAGATATAATAATGTAAGGCACTTTATACCATGTACAGTATGCAGTTCCTCAAAAACAGTGATGTTTTTGTTATTATTATAGCAATCTGTATTTAGGAAGTGAAATAGATAAGTAGGTGAATAGATTGTGGTAAAATGATGATATCAAGGAACAGAAAAGAAGAGTAAGATTTATGAGAGAAGAGAGTGAGAGAAAAGGAGCAGTGAATACTTGTGGTGAACATGGGATGTTGGAGGTTAAGAATTCATAAGTGGAACATTTGAGAGAAATAACAAAGTCCAGAGTCATCCCCCATTTGCTGAAATGAAGGGGAAAGTCCATGGAGAAAAGACTCTGTATATGTGTGTGTGTGTGTCTGTGTGTATGTATGTGTATAAGTAGTTTTCCACATAGAAATGAAAAATTTCTAACTAGAGACCAGAGCCCTCAACTGAAGGTGGAGAAAAAACAAATCCACAAGTACTACTGAAGAAGAAGTATGAGCAAAGAAGAGCTGGGTGGCTTGAGAAGTGAAGAATGTATTTGTGCAGGATGATGGAGATGCAGTGAGCAGCAAGAATGCCAGTGTTTCCAGTCACCTTGCCTTTGGGTATATAGAGAGTGGGAACATGGTAAAACGTGGTAGTTAAGAGCCAGAGTTTGGAGATTCGAAGGTTGCTACATTATAACTTTTCAACCTTAAGTCATTTATTCAAGATCTTTAAAATCTCAATATCTGTTTTAATGTGTCAACCTCATATGATTATTATCTTTATAATTCAAGCTGGGTCTATGTAATGCTTCATAAAGGTGTGGCTGCTTGTGACCCCTCAACAAATGGTAGCTACTTCTGTTATCTTCCCCCACTGAGAATAGCTGAGAATGAGAGTTGTTTCAGCCAAGATAAGGAACATAAGCCATGCCTTGCTGTGCTCAGTCATGTGCAATTCTTTGCATCCCCATGGACTGCAAGGCCCCTCTGTCCATGGAATTTTCTGGGCAAGAACACTGGGTGGGTTGCCAAGAGCTTATATTCTCTAAATCATGCCATCCTACCCTCTGTGAAGAAATCTGGAAGCCATCTTTGTAGCATGTTCCAATTATCAGAAGGTTTTAATAAACTGACAAACAAGCAGGAGAAAACAAGCTACTTCTCAAATGCAATGTCTTAAGATACATTCCCATGGGAAATTACATAGTGACTTACAATGACATTTTTCCCCTTTATTCATTCTGTTGCCTTCTTTCCCTGATA
Organism: Madoqua kirkii; assembly: GCA_006408675.1. Lineage (NCBI taxonomy): Eukaryota > Metazoa > Chordata > Mammalia > Artiodactyla > Bovidae > Madoqua > Madoqua kirkii. Next base: position 5,365 of record SJYC01078123.1, on the reverse strand, counting down.
GATTTTCATCATTGAGAAGGTGACCTTTCAGCCAGTTTGTGCTGGTGAGGTGGGAGACCACAATCAATGAATCACACGATTTTGTAAATAACACAAGCAGTTTGATGATATCCATCTGACCTTTACTGAACTTTAGCCAAGTATTTTTAAAGAAAAGGATATTGTGCATCAACTCTTGATGAAGGTTGTCAACATCATCAAAATGCCTGTTAAAATCAATAGAGAAAAAGTGTCATCAGGTTCCTAAATGCAGATCAACTTTAAATTGATTAATTGACATCTTGAAGTTGAATATCTGCTTTACTTTATCATGACAAAAAAAATATCAGGCTTTGATTCAAAGTCTAGGATAATGTGTAATAACAGACTACAGGAAGTACCATGGTATTTCACGTGTGGTGTGGAATGATATGTTCTGAGTTTCTTTTATATTATGGAGCTGCAAACTCCAGCTTGCATGCCAAATTTGGCCTGCAGCTTATTTCTGGATATAAATTGTACTGAGATACAGCCACATTCATCTGTTTTCATATCATCTCTGGCTAATGCTGTGCTAAGTTAAGTACTTTTGTCAGAGATACTCCACCTTTGCCAAACCAAAAAATATTTGCTATCTGGGCCTTACAGAAAAACATGTTAATCCCTGCTCTACATAAGGAAGCTTTGAGGGTTTCTAGATTCTCTTAATATTTACTATTACTACTTTATTAAGACAAAACTTTGTTACCTATCCATATAATTGATACTTTATTCTCTATTATATAGATATTAAAATAACAAATTCCTTGTTTTACATTTTAAACATGTCAGAGAGACTTTTATTTTGTCTCAACACTAAAATTTTTCTTTTGTAAGAAAAGCAAACTTCCACCTTTTAGGTTAGATATAGTTTGTCGTCATTATTGTTTCTTTTAGGGAAAAATAATTTCCCAAAACATGGTTGAATCAAACAACCCTGAATTAAATAGGCTTTGAAATGGTTTTGGTCTTTCTATTATTTAACTGACATAAAGCAGACAAGTTAACAAATTAACACTTTGATTCACTGGAAAGACAGAAGTAAGTCAATCTGTTGAACACTCTTTTAAAAAAGACATGAGCACACAAATAGTACAGAGGGATATCTTCATAGTACAGGAAAATATGTAAGATATAATTGCCTGAGAATTAAAAATTTAAATTAATGTTTAATATTTCAGAGCAGACATAAGAAAAGACATGTTAAATAGCTAGTGGTGGTGGTTGTTTAGTTGCTAAGATGTGTCCAACTCTTTTGTAACCCCATGGACTGTGGTCCCCCAGGCTCCTCTGTCCATGGGATTTACCAGTCAAGAATGCTGTAGTGGGTTGCTATTTCCTTCTCCAAGGGATTTTCCTGACTCAGGGTTAGAACATGCATCTCCTGCAGGTGAATTCTTTACCACTGAGCCACTGGGGAAGCCCTTAGCTGGTAGGCCAGGAAAATTTGACCATTGTCAAGTAACTGTCAGAAAAATGTGCTCATAGGAAAGAGGCTTTCCAGCCTTGAAAAGAGAGCCTCTTTACTTGCTTAGTGGACAGTATTCATTCTGGCAGTGTTATGGAGGACAAGGCTCTTCCTTTAATGCCAGTCTGTCTCCTCAGGGTCCAAAACCATCTCATAGTAGATAGACAGTGAGTGTTATGGCTCAAATAGTCATCTCTGAGAGTTAGTATAACTTGACTCTTCCCTGAAGAATAGAACCTCTTTGAAGTAATAGAGAGTCAGGTGTTTGAGACTATAGAGGTAAGATGGGAGACTGGGCTGAGATAGCCTTACATGTCATGCTCCTTGGATGACAGGTGGTAGGTCTTTCTTTGTGAATCTGTGGAATATACTGTAAGGCTCATTCTTCTCTACATCTAATGCAGGAGACTGTTGCCTTTTCCCTCAATATGTGTGTCCATGTATAGTTAACTGAATTGCCTTATTGCTTTGTATTCTGAGTAGGCTAATCACAGTCAAAGCTGGTAAGACAAATTAGACTATGAAATACTTAACCACCTGGGGATTTTCAGGCATTGGCACTACATGAGCTGGGGACAGCTCATCCATGTTGAAGAAATTATAAAGTAAATTATACTCTTAAAAAAAGCAGGAATGGTTGACACACACTTTATATTGTCATACTTTTAAATTTGAAGCAAAGATGATTTCTTGTAAAACTACCACACACACACAGACACACACACAGACACAACATACCACACACAGGAAACATGTCTTGTCTATGCTTGTAGCTTATGTTTAACCTTAAGAAACATGATGGTATTTGGTTATTTATACTTTTTTGTCTTGGTCTAAGCATTGCAGAAACATTTTCACTAACGTACCATGGATTTGCATGGAAACAAGAATGAGAATTGGTTTCTTCTGTTATTTTGTGGAGACCCACTAACACATTTAAGACTTTTCTTGGAATCATGGTCCTTGAAGTGCTTCTTTTCTTTTCTCAAGTTAGGTGCAATGCCTCCTAATTTATTTTTTATAAATAATAATATTTATTATAAGGTTATGCTACTATATAAGAAATATAACTTATTAATACAAATAGACATATGAATTATATTAAAATGTGTATAATTTTTTGTAATATTTACTGTAAAAGTGATTTTTAAGTAATTAACTCATTCTGGTTTGGCCTTGCATGTAGCAGATAAAAATAGAATGTGTGTGATTGTATACACACACACACACACACACATATATATACTTATATACATATAATAACAGCATGTTAATTAAAGGTGTTAACAGACTATACTATGATTAATATATAATGTCATTATATATGTACTTATATACATATACATAGCAACATGCTAAATAAAGTTGTTAACAGATTATACTATCATTAATATATAATACTATTATATATTATATTCAACAGAGAAATCTGGTAAATTCTGTAAGGAAGGCAAAATTTTCTGTGACAAATTTATCTTCTTAGCTGAGAATACAAATTAGTTTAAAAAAGCGAGCATATGAATATAGTGTACCAACCACTGGACCTGCCCCTACTAGCACATAGCCAACTGCTGTTATTTCTGACATTAGGCATGGTCTGAAATGGGAATGACACAGCTAGGCTTTTGTTGGTCGTTATGGAAGTGAGGCATTTATAGGTATTGGTATTTTATATTAGTTTCCAGAGTGAGGATATGTCAATACTAAAAGCCTATATGTGCATTGAAAATTTAGAATAGCTCATGTAGATATCAAGAGTCTATCATGTAAAACCAAAACAGAATAATTATCTATATATCTATATATAGATATATTATCTACATTATCTATATATTCAGAGTTTGTACCGCACATAGGAAATATTAGGCATTTGGTAGTCCAGTACTCTTGCCTGGAAAATCCCATGGATGGAGGAGCTGGGTAGGCTGCAGTCCATAGAGTCACGAAGAGTCAGATACGACTGAGCGACTTCGCTTTCACTTTTCACTTGCATGAATTAGAGAAGGAAATGACAACCCACTCCAGTGTTCTTGCCTGGAGAATCCCAGGGACGGAGGAGCCTGGTGGGCTGCCGTCTATGGGATCGCAGAGAGTCGGACATGACTGATGCGACTTAGCAGCAGCAGCAGTGCTGTAAAAGTATTTGTGATTTTCTGATCCAATGACTATTTTTATACCAATAATTTAAAATAAGTCTGGACTATGTGTCTTCTGTAAAGAAATTAATGTCATGGAATTTGAATATAAGAGAGAAGATGGTTAATATTCAACTAGCTTCCCTCATACCATTAAAACTACAGTATAGGTAGAACATGTATGCCCTTTTGATGAATGTCTGCAGGAGTCTCATGTGATTTTCTGATCCAATGACTATTTTTATACCAATAATTTAAAATAAGTCTGGACTATGTGTCTTCTGTAAAGAAATTAATGTCATGGAATTTGAATATAAGAGAGAAGATGGTTAATATTCAACTAGCTTCCCTCATACCATTAAAACTACAGTATAGGTAGAACATGTATGCCCTTTTGATGAATGTCTGCAGGAGTCTCATGTAAGAATCACAGAATTATCCTGTGTATCCCTGTTCTCTACCAATCAGAGCTTGAAAATCCCTGTCTGCTCATCAGGGTGACCCTGATGTCATCTCCAACAAGTCCATACAACAAAAAAAGTTGTATTCTTGAATCACTTTATGGTACACCTGAAACTAAGAAAACATTGTTGATCAAATGTACTCCAATATAAATAATTTTTTTAAAGATATGCTCCAGTATCTCACAAATCCTAATGTATGTGGAGAAGGTACACAATTACAGTGCACTGACGTTAATCAAAAGAGGAGAAAGAAACTTCAACATGTAGGGAAGTGCAAATGTCACACAGAATATAAACCAATACGAAATACTCAGATACATTTACCTCTCAGACACTGGGTGTATTCAGTTCAGTTCAGTTCAGTTCAGTCACTCAGTCCTGTCCAACATTTTGTGACCCCATGAATCGCAGCACGCCAGGCCTCCCTGTCTGTCACCAACTCCCGGAGTACTCATCTAATCTGACTTGGGAAAAGATGATTTTAAATGCCTTCAACAAGGTGGTATATTTTAAAATAATAAAGATTACAACCAGTGGATTTTAAAGGAATAAAAGATTGCTTGATTTGTTGTTTGACAAGGAAGACTGGAACCCTGAAGAATGATAGGGTGCATATAGGAAATCTAAGCAAACAGCAGTAACACATGTTTTAGTATGAATTGCCTTTCTCAGCCCTAATGACTATCTTATCTCCTTGACACTAACCACATGTAAAAATACCATTATGTGTATGTGACATTTTTGCAAATTTATTTATACTTACCCTGTGCTCACTTTCAAAGTCATTCAGAAGTAGAGAACATGTAAAAATGTTCTATCCAAAAACAATAAAATAGAGCTTCCACGATGCTTTCAAACATTTAAAAATAAAACTAAATATATAGGTCACCTCAAACCAAACTCAAATATGTTAAGATTGACTTTAGGTGTCAATTTGTTCGTAGCAAAGGATACACAAATTATACCATTCAAAAATTTAAAAATAGCTCTCTAAAAAGTCAAGTTTCTATTTCAGTTAATCATCCCATTAAAAACAAATGGCAGCTTACTCCAGTGTTCTTGCCTGGAAAATCCCAGGGACGGCGGAGCCTGGTGGGCTGCTGTCTTATGGGGTTGCACAGAGTCGGACATGACTGAAGTGACTTAGCAGCAGCAGCATTAAAAACATCAATCAATTAGAATCTAAAAAGTATATCTGAGAGGAAAAATAGTGGGAAAAAACTATGTAATTATACATTTTCTAAGTTGTAATATTATATCTTATCATTACAAAGAAGTCC
>SJYC01078121.1:0-18105 GCA_006408675.1 Madoqua kirkii | reverse complement strand
ATTGCATAGCATAACACTCGCAAAAGAATTATTTTGTGTATATATTTCATATATAATATGTAAGATGTCAAACACCTAATCAGAAAATCATGGGTATGTATTTATAAGCCATAACATATAAATAAATTTAAATCTACGGTAAAACATATTTTTTCACCAAACTAGACAGTCAAGTAGTGTTATATTTATTTGTTTACAAATTATGCTATTTTCCCCTAAGTTATCAGTTTAAATTAAACTAAGGCTAGTTTGTTTAAAGATGTCAGAATATTGGCATTTCTAGCTCAATGTCTTCTATAACACAGTTGAAAGAAACTTAAAGAAAAAAGTAGAAGAAAATTTATCTTTTATGAAACTTTGAACTTTGGAGCAAATCAACACAGAATGTTAGGAAGGACATTTGAGGCATACAACAGCATTGATTCAAAGTGCATTCAGTGCTGTGAGGGACCACAGTAATACTTCATTTGAAATATGAGGCCTGGGATGCAGGCAGGCTTTTGAAAGCCTGTCCAAACACTTGGTGATGTTGCAGAATGATAAGAAAAGTAGGGCTGGGAATAAAATGAACTACAGAGAGGCATGCCATCCTTGCCAGAAGTATATTGCTGTAAGGCAGGATGCAGGGAACACGCTGGGTGACAGTCTACTCTGGAGCTGCTGGTTATGTCAGCTCAAAAGAAGTAAATTGCCTATAAATTACTACTCCCAAAATAAATAAATAACCTGGGATACGTGAGATTTCTCTGGGAGCCAGAAAGCTTTTCTTATATGTCTAATGGGGCTGAAGGCTGTAAGAAAACAGTGTATCATCTCCCTAACAGAAGATGTGATATTTTTCCAAAGAAGCATCAGCATCTCAAATTGTAGATGCATTCAGCCACAGCTTACTTCTCCATTGTGCCATTAATACTTTTCTGGACTGGTAAGAACATCCTCTATTCAAAGCTACTAATAACTGGAAAGAATCATCACAGTATCCCACCATAGACAGGGCATAGATTTTGCTACAACAATATACTTATAGAGGTTGAGAGTGTGCATTCTTCAGAAACACTTGCAAAATTTGAGTCAATAAGGTAGAAAGTTAAAATAGTTGGCTAATGACGAGGAAACGTCAGTTTTCATTACGAAACCAAAGAAAGGCAATGCCAAAGAAAGTTCAGTCTATCGTATAGTTGCTCTCATCTCACACGCTAGCAAAGTAAAGTTCAAAACCCTTCAAGCGAGACTTCAATAGTAGGTGAACCAAGCACTTGCAGATGTACAGACTGGATTTAGAAAAGGGAGAGGAACCAGGGATCAAATTGCCAACATCTATTGGATCATAGAGGAAGAGGGGGAATTACAGAAAAACAACTACTTCTGCTTCTGCTTCATTGACTGCACTTAAACGTTTGACTGTGTGGATCACAACAAACTGTGGAAAATTCTTAAAGAGATGGGACTACCAGACCATCTTACCTTTTGGGAAACCTGTATGCAGATCAAGAAGCAACAGTTAAAACTGGACATGGAACAATGGACTGGTTCCAAATTGGGAAAGGAGTATGTCAAGGCTATATGTTGTCACCCTGCTTATTTAACTTCTATACAGAGTATATCATGCAAAATGCTGGTCTGGATAAAGCACAAGCTGGAATCAATATTACTGGGAGAAACATCAATAACCTCAGATAAGCAGATGATACCTCTCTAATGGCAGAAAGAACTAAAAAGCCTCTTGATGATGGTGAAAGAGGAGAGTGAAAAAGCTGGCTAAAACTCAGCATTCAAAAAACTTTAGATCATATCACTTGGGCCCATTACTTCATGGAAAATAGAGGGGGGAAAAGTGAAAACAGTGACAGATTTTATTTGGGGAGGCTCCAAAATCACTGCAAATGGTGACTGCAGCCTTGAAAAATATACTCCTTGGAAGAAAAGCTATGACAAACCTAAACAGCCCATTAAAAGGCAGCTGCATCATTGTTGACAAAGGTCTGTATAGTCAAAGTTATGGTTTTTTCAAGTAGTCATGTATGGATGTGAGAGATGGACCATAACAAAGGCTGAGCACCAAAGAATTTATGGTTTCATATTGTTGTACTGGTGAAGACTCGAGAGTCCCATAGACAACAAGGAGATTAAACCAGTCAATCCTAAAGGAAATCAGTCCTGAATATTAATTGCAAGGACTGATGCTGAAGCTGAGGCTCCAATACTATGCCCACCTGATGCAAAGAGCTAACTCATTGAAAAAGACCCTGATGCTGGATAAAATAGAAGGCAAAAGGAGAAGGGGATGACAAAGGATAAGGTGGTTGGAAGCCATCACTGACTCAATGGACATGAGTTTGAGCACTGTCTGGATATAGTGAAGGACAGGGAAGCTTGGCATGCTGTAGTCCATGGAGTCTCAAAGAATCAGACAGGACCTAACAATTGAACAACAAAGTGTCAAGGGGTGGCAAGTTTTGTTCCCCTACAGTGGAAAGTTGGGAACCATTACATGGCTTTATGGGATATGCTCATAGTTGAATTTAAACTCATACTTGCACAGTGGGGTGATCAAGAGAATTCTGAACGGCTAAAGTCTAGACAAATTATGATGACAGCCTAAATTTTTAGAACTGGATATACAGAATGAAAGATGATTGATGTCCAAGATTTCAGAAATACTTCAAAATTAAAAGCAGGAAATGTGATGACTGATTTGCAATAGAGAAATGAAAAGAGCTCCGTATGTATAAGAATTTTTTTTGGTAAGGCCATAACTGGGAACTGGTTATTTCCATTAGACTACAAAACAAAGATACAAGCCCCACATGAATGTGTTCATTTCTTTGCTAATGCACAATGCAGATTTTGGTAACCCTTAAAACTTCTTCCTACCTCATGCCAATTACACAGGCCCTACTCATTGACCTTGAGAGCCAGTAAATGGTCAATAAAAAGCTTGGTCAAATGATCCTGAACAACTCCTAAGCACTTGTTTTGTAGGACAGGTGGGAGAAGGTAGATTAGTCATGTTATCCTTATTTCATACTTATACAAATTAGTCACTAATTGTTGGAAAAGACATCTAAGATGGGGCATCTGTACAGAGTTTTTGTTGGAGAGTCTTGCTGAATACCTCCAGTGATAGGAAAGTCTGTGTTTCTCACAGTTGCACATTTCACTTTGGGATAATTGTAATTAAAAGAGTATTTTTATTACATTCAATACTGTAATTGTGCTCTGCTTGTACAGTTGCTACCAAATCAGTCTGAAGTCCAAGGGCCACATAAGATGAACTGTTTTTCTTCTTCCACATGGCACTATTCCCAAATATGGAGGCAGTTTTTACATTTGTCCTCCATAGCTAGTCATCTCTTGTATAGATTTCAGTAACTCCCATCCTGTGACTGAGTATTCAGGCAAAATAATTCCACTTCCTTCTTCTTTCCTCTGAAAATAAAATGTGCAAAACCCTAGATTTACATACTTTGCAGCCAACCCTCCCATTGTCTTCTGTGGATGAAAGAAATTTTTGGCTCTTTGTTGCTACAATGTCAATTGCTGGCTGTTAGCCTGCTTATACACGAGCAAGTGCAACTTTCAGATAAGGGCTGTGAGAAGAGCGTGAGTGTGAGCCCTGAACAATTTGCTTTCCCTGGGATCTTCAGTATAGCCCACTCAGATGCTCTTGGCAGTTGTGCACTGAAGGGTAAATCCTCATCTGTTCTCCTCCTCCTCTTGATATTGCATCAAGGAGAATGCTGCACATACATACTCTCCCCTTTCCTGAGTCAGACACCCAAATCACATGGATGCAGCTCGTGTGGATGGCTAAAATGATAACAAGTTGACTTGCAGCAAATCATTTGTTTTATGCACATTTTTTTTTTACCCTACATGCAGATCACAAGGCAAATGAAAGAACAATGAAATAGAGGACTCAAAACAGGGAATAGATAGGCATGAACATCGACACTAGTATTTGAGTAGCCAGATCAACAAGTATTGGTTACAGAAGACTAAATCAGAATGGAAGATAGGTTTTGACTGTGTCAGTATATAAATTTCTTGATTCCTTTTTTTTTTTAATTTTGGTTTGGGCCCCTCTTTTATTGTTTTGTCACTACAGTAAAATCTTGGTAGAACCAAGTGCAAATAAAACATCAAAAGTGAAATACATAATTGCTACTGAAGCTTAAAGATTAAACAATTCAAAACAATTGAAAAAATACAGCATACATATATTTGTCTTGGACTGATTCAGGGATAGTGACTATTTGTTGGAAATCACTTCATAGACTTGTGATTCTTATCTGTGTTTTGTTATCTTCCCTTGCTTGTATCTTTTTATTTTTCTAGCTCTAATCAATTTTTTTCTTCTAAATGCCAAGCCTATTTATATATAGTGTTAATTCTGTGTAGTGTGCTGACATTGTGTCCAATAATAGTCTGCATCCTCAGCTTACTACCAGACTATTTATTTATGCCTGTCACAAATTTGAAAGGATAAAGAAAATGTATTTTCAAAGAGAATGGCCATAGACAATGATATAGTTCAGTTCAGTTCAGTCGCTCAGTCCTGTCCAGTTCTTTCAACCCCATGGATTGCAGCATGCCAGGCCTCCCTGTCCATCACCAACTTGCAGAGCCTTCCCAAACTCATGTCCATTGAGTCAGTAATGCCATCCAACCATCTTAATCATCTGTCATCCCCTCCTTCTCCTGCCCTCAATCTTTCCCAGCATTAGGTCTTTTCAAATGAGTTAGCTCTTCACATTGGGTGGCCAAAGTATTGGAGTTTCAGTTTCAGCATCAGTCCTTCCAATGAATATTTGGGACTGATCTCCTTTAGGATGGACTGGTTGGATCTCCTTGCAGTCTAAGGGGCTCTCAAGAGTCTTCTCCAACACCACAGTTCAAAAGCATCAATTCTTTAGTTCTCAGCTTTCTTCACAGTCCAACTATCACACCCATATATAACCACTGAAAAAACCATAGCCTTGACTAGACGGACCTTAGTTGGCAAAGCAATGTCTGCTTTTGCATATGCTGTCTAGGTTGGTCATAACTTTCCTTCCAAGGAGTAAGTGTCTTTTAATTTCATGGCTGAAATCGCCATCTGCAGTGATTTTAGAACCTAAAAAAATAAAGTCTGACACTGTTTCCACTGTTTCCCCATCTATTTCCCATGAAGTGAAGGGACCAGATGCCATCATCTTCGTTTTCTGAATGTTGAGCTTTAAGCCAACTTTTTTTACTCTCTCCTTTGAATTTCATCAAGAGGCTTTTTAGTTTCTCTTCACTTTCTGCCATAAGGGTGGTGTCATCTGCATATCTGAGGTTATTGATATTTTTCCCTGCAGTCTTGATTTCAGTTTGTGCTTCTTTCAGCCCTGCTTTTCTCATGATGTACTCTGCATAGAAGTTAAATAAGCAGGGTGACAATATACAGCCTTGACATACTCCTTTTCTGATTTGGAACCAGTCTGTTGTTCCATGTCCAGTTCTAACTATTGCTTCCTGACTTGCATACAGGTTTCTCAAGAGGCAGGTCAGGTGATGTGATATTCCCATCTCTTTCAGAATTTTCCACAGTTTATTGTGATCCACACAGTCAAAGGCTTTGGCATAGGCAATAAAACAGCAATAGATGTTTTTCTGGAACTCTCTTGCTTTTTCGATAATCCAGCGGATGTTGGCAATTTGATCTCTGTTTCCTCTGCCTTTTCTAACACCAATTTGAACATCTATAAGTTCACAGTTCACATATCACTGAAGCCTGGCTTGGAGAATTTTCAGCATTACTTTACTAGCGTGTGGGATGAGTGCAATTGTGCGGTAGTTTGGGCCTTCTTTGGCAATGCCTTTCTTCTCATATATTCGATGCTTTTTTAAATTACTATAGTATACAACAAGTATCTAATTTGTTTAATGGTCCTTTTCTTTTCAAATTAGTTCTTTGCCTAATTATAAGATTCAGAACTGTAGTCACTCACCTTTCTTTAAAATGCAGATTATCAGAGGTTTCTTGGATACCCAGGGCATTGGAATTAGGCTGTAGTGTTTGGGAACCTTTAGCTCAAGAGGAGCATTTGTTACCATCCTGTGTTCAAATATTTCTGGAAATTTCAAGTTCCAAAGCAAGCAGAAGCATACTGTGTCCAGTTTACCTAATTAGCAGAATGCTATTAACAGTCTGTCAGCGCTTTCCTTAAAATAGCTTTCACAGAAATTAAAACATATATATTACTTGGCTGTTTCCAATTTCAGTGGTGCTAATATTTGGCATTTTGTTATGCTATTGCAGTTATTTCTTGAGAGACTATTAAGGAATAGTTATGTAGACAGCTTCAAAAAGTAAATAAGAACATATAACTTGAATATTTTAATTGTGTGTTTGTGTGTATCTTTAGTCATTCTCTTTTTCTCTTTTTTCCATAAAAAATAAAGTGTACATAAACTTTCACTAATTTGGTCCATTAAACCTTTAAACTCAAATGACTCATTCATTTTAGGAGGTGGATGCTATATCAAACAATTATTAAAAGCAGGCTCCCTGGTGGAAGACAAGCCTGGATTCAAATCCAGTTCATTACACCCCTGTGGCCTTGGACTGCTTACATTCTGAACCTCTGGTGGTTCTTCTGGAAAATGTGGACTGTAATAGCACCAGCCTCATAGTGTTGCTGAGGTAATGTATCGATCTAGAGCTAAAGACTTAGTTTGGCTCCTAAGAGCTGAGTCAATACTGTTTTCTGTGTTCAAGTCTATTGACCTCTGAGCTCAAGCACTGTGTCCATTTAAAAATGTGTGGCTGTGTATATTCGTCGCTCGGTCATATCCAACTCTTTGTGAGCCCATGGATTGTAGCCACCAGGCTGCTCTCTCCAGTATTCTAGGCAGTAATACTGGAGTAGGTTGCTATTCCCTGATCCAGAGGATTTTCCGACCCAGGGATCAAACCTGGGTCTCCTGCATTGCATGCAAGTTCTTTACTGTCTGAGCCAGTTAATAAAGCGTAACTGGAATTTTAATATTTGAAAACAAGAAAAAGTCAGACCTTTATAACAATTCATTTTATTGGTTTTTAAAATCTATCTTAAAATAGCTTTCACAGAAAGTAAAACATATATATTACTTGTACTAGTGTACTTTTTTTTTCAATTGTACATGACAGAAAGTCCAACCAACAAGGTCTTAGGTTAAAAATTCTCATCTAAACAAATCAGGAGATTTATTATTAATGGTATTGGTGCATCAGGTCAGTGATACCATCAGAATTTTCTATCTGTCTGTTTCATCACATTCAAATTTGAACCTCTGCTCTTCTATTTTGTAATCTCACGCCAGATGACTTCTACAGACATCATCATGTTCACGCTCAAAGAAGAAAAAGTGGCTTAATGTGCAGGGCACCAATCACTTCTCTTACTTTTCTCCTCTGAAAGGTTTTCATAGGTCTTGCTGGTGTTTCATTGGCCATATTTGTGTCTGATGTTTCTTCCAACGTGCCAGGTAGTTGGGAAAGCAAGTATTTCACAGGGCATTGTGCTCCCAACAGTTTTATTATGGTTATGTTATCAGGAAACAAGTGAAGAAATGAGACTCAGATGAACACTTCAGTAGACGCTGTAGTAGTCATGAGAAACAATAGTGTTTTGTTAGACTTCCATACACTCACTTTATAGTTTAGCATTTGTTGTATTAAATTACATATAATACATAGCACTATTAACTGTTTTCTTACCTAGAGCCTTTGCAGTTTTAATTCAGTTTGGGTTTTTTTATTCTACAGTTTGGGTTTTTATGAGACGTACGTGTATGGTTTGTGCTTCTCTTTTGCCTCAGCAAAGAAAAAAAAAAGGTGGGCCAAAAGCCTAATGAAGAATTTTCTCCCATCTTATTTCTTTCTGTACCTTTCCATGCTCATTGTGACTTTCTCTTTTTGTTTCATGAATATGCTAAGTTCATCCTCACTCAAGGGCTTTTGCAGCTGTTTCTTCAGTCTGAGATGTTTTCCAGCATCTTCCAACATTATTTAATGCATTTAGCCCCCAGTAAATTCAAACATGGGGCTTCCCAGTTGGCGCTAGTAGTAAAGATCCTGGCTGCCAATGCAAGAGACGTAAGCAATGGAGGTGTTCAATCCCTGGGTTGGGAAAACCCCTCTGGCTGAAAGTGCAGCAATCCACTCCAGTATTCTTGCCTGGAGAATCCCAGGGACAGAGAAGCCTATCGAAATTTGGTCCATAGGGTCCCAAAGACTTGGACAGGCCTGAAGTGACTTAGCACGCACGCATGCAAATTCAAGCACATTGCTTTACATTTCTACCTTTAATCACTAAGGTTTGTTTTATTTTAAATTGGTAAAATAAATTAATAAATTCATTGGGAGATGATAAAATTATGAGGACTTGAAGTGTAGCCACTAATTATATGAGTAAAAAAAAATTCTTACTGAATAAAAAATCATGGAAAACTAATAGCATTGGTTTTCCAAAGGATAAGTGCCTAACCAATACATGACAATCCCAGGGAAGTTCTGGAAATTATTTTCTCTGATGAAAACATAGATTGCTTTCAACTTGATGAAATAAAGAGAAATGTAATTATATACTCTAAACATTTCACTAATTGCATATCACTCACACGGAGACAAACAAAAATCAGTACCACTTTGGGTATGTGGCTTATGCTATTATCTAAGTTTCTCTAATTAAATTATTGAGCTCTTTTTTTGTTTTATTTATTTTATCTCAAGATACTGTGGTTTTGAGTTTAATTGCTTCAATTATTTTGCCTTTTTTATTTTAGCCAAAATATCAAACCACACACACACACACACACACACACACACGCACGCATATATAAACTTTAATTTCATGCTTTCCCTGTTAAGAACCCTGCTACTCAAGGTGGGTATGTACTACCCATGGCCCCACCAGCAAGCATCTTAAGGAGACAAGCTGGTCGGAGGAAACAACTCTAACAAACCATCTGTCTTCATTCCATCATTGTTCAATGGACTGCCTTTGAAGTGCCTTTCTCTACTTGCTATGCCAGCCCTTTTCACCTTTGAGAATTCACTGTGGGCTATGCCAGCTTCCCTCTGCACAAATGCCATGTTTCACTTATCTTCTCTAGTATGACTTTTATTCTGTAGTCTAATTCTCATCTTAATGCCAGATTCATGTTTACCACTGAAACAGAAATGATTTGCTGTTTAATTTGCTGTATAGCATCTTAAATTCAACATTCCCAAAGCTGCTCTTCTCTTGTCTTTACTAATCTAGACACTTACCCACTTTTTCATGTCTGTCGACTGCACATATATTTACATGTTTATCCTTGTATGCAACCTGCTAGTTGTAACTATTCATCCCTTTATTTCACGTGGTTGCAAATTGTTTCTTGCTAACACCATCCTTCAATATCATCTAATTAGCACTACTAAAAAGTTTTATTCCCTAGATTAAAAATTTAATTTTTCAGCCTCCCCAGTTTCTCTGTCTCCCTGATCCTTTTTTTCCTCCCCCTCCCCTTCTCCCTCCTTTCCTTCCCTCCGTCTCCACCTCTCCCTTCTCCTCCTCCTTCTTCCCTTTGTTCTTCTATCTCTCATATGTGTGTGTGTGTGTGTGTGCGTGTGTGTGTGTGTGCATGTGTGTGTATTAGTCACTCAACCATGTCCAACTCTTTGCAATTTCATGGACAATAGCCTACCAGGCTTCTCTGTCCTTGGAATTCTCCATAAGAATACTTGAGTTGGTAGCCATTCCCTTCTCCAGGGTATCTTCCTGATCCAGGGATTGAACCTGAGTCTCCTGCATTGCAGGCAGATTCTTTACTGTCTGAGTCATCAGGGAAGCCCATATATATATTTTATGTATATGTGTATATATATATATATATACATATATATAGTAAATTCAGAGGATTAGTTATAAAATAATTCAGCCTAATCTGGTGTATGTAGCCAGTATCATCCAATAATTTACATGAACAGCCTTTAAACATACTGTGAAACTAAGACACGAGTTAGATTACATATGTACTATGCTTAGTTGATCAGTCATGTCCAACTCTTTGTGACCCCATGGACTGTGGCCCACCAGGCTCCTCCATCTATGTGGATTCTCCAAGCAAGAATACTAGAGTGGGTAGCCTTTCCCTTCTCCAGCCCAACCCAGGGATCAAACCCAGATCTCCCACATTGCAGGCAGGTTCAGAGCGACAGTGATAATTTATATGGGCATATATGCTCAACCTGAGATGGGAGGTTACTTCCAGAAGCTAAAGCATGAGTGGAATTGCAATCTTCTGTGAGTAAATGCACCACAGTGAAGGAGCCAGATACAGTGGGGGCTCTGGGCCAGAATCTAGTAATAATCCTGCAAACAATGTAGATACTAGAAATTGAAACTATAAGGGCACTATGAATAAATTAAAATAACTGCTTTCCAATTGTCCTACCCTACTAAGTCAGCTGAGCAAGAAATATCCTACAAGATATGTTTATTGGTTAATGGATCCCTCCAAATATTTTCCAACCAACCAATGAGGAATTAATTTTCACTCATCATTAGGGTTTCAAATGTGTTTCCCTTCCTGTCACTAATCTTTTATAATATTGATATAACCCAGCATAAAGCCTGAAAAGCTACTTAAAATTTGAGGAAAGGTAAAATACTGGAAGAACATGCATAATTAAATATAGGTTTCCCCCACTATCTGAAGGTACAGCATTTCTATGAAAACTTTTGTAAGCAGGAATGGTCTAGAGTGCAGAAGCAGTCATAAAGTAATTGCTTGATAAAAGATGCACAAAATAAATTTCAGTAAAGTACAGATGCTCAGAGACATAGATTAAAGCTCTGGTGACATGATACTGATATGCTGAGTAGTTCCTGAGAAGGAGCTTGGCGATGCCAGTTATTTATGGGGTATGCCCTGCTTCTATAAGGGCTCCTGGCAAAACAAATACTGAATGTGGTTTACTTGCTTTATACCTTTACTAAGCCAAAACCCTCTTCAAATTTCTTTTGGTTAATGAAAACAAGTACTCATCTAGGTCTTGTATAAAAGCAAAGTGTCATGAAGCATAGTTTCAAAAAGCAGAGGATATCTGTGCTTGACATAGTCTTCTTATAAAACTTTCCTTAATAAGGAAAATTGATTTCCATTCATTCAGCGTTAACCAAGAATAGTGACTGGTGGATGGCCAGACTGAGTCTTTCCAGTGTGATCTGTCCTATAAGCTTTAAAGTGCCTGGCTAAATAGGTCACATTGTCCCCAGGATCGCAAGGAGTCCACTACGGGTAGTACGGATCTCAGCTAACTTTTAAAATTCTCTTAAAAAATAGATTCTCTTGAAGAGGGTGATCTCTATAAGTGTTGGCTCCATCTGACCTTACTTGGAGCATCTCCTGAGTCTGGTTAAGACTTCTGAATGGATAGATGTGATTAAGATTTTGGCTTAATGGAGCCCAGGTGATTATTTAATTTCCAATTTCAAATGGTCTTCATGTAAAGGACCCTCAATCTGAATCTTCAGTCATGTTCTCTTTTACATAAATTTATCTTTACTGCAGTACTATTTGTAAGTGTTAATGACCTTTTATCTTCAAGAGAAATTTGAAAGAGAACCCAAGTCTGAGTTCAGAGAGTCACTGTAATATTTTGGCTCCTTTTGAGAGGCTATAAAGGTTTTCCTTTTTGATCTGAGTAACTAAAAGTTGTTGGTATTATGTCCAGAGGAGGAATAGTGAGAGAAAAGCCACTAGGTTTGGAGGAAGCAGGGCATTCAGTCATTGGTTTTGGAACTTTTCATGTTTTACAGACTACTTACACGTCCAAGTGAAGATGCCAGTAGTCACTTCCCTACGAAAGTTGAATTCTGGGAACAATTCCTATGTGCATTAAGAGCCTCTGGCATAGCTATGGCATTTACAGCCATGAAGCGAGCTGAGGTTTTTATAAAGAGTGAGGAGAGGAGTCTTTTAACTGATATGGGGCATTCCTAGTGCCTTCTAACCCCTGAGGTTGGGCACATGAGAAGGAAATAGAGCAGAGGGTAAAAAATAATGCACATTGAGGCAGGAGGAAAACAAAAGTGGGTAGATCCTGGAAGAAAGTTTTGAGATGAAAATAAGATGGTATTGTATACAAGAAATTTGCTAAAAGTAGATCTGAAGTACTTTCAACACATACACACTGAGAGCTACTAAGTGAGGTGATGGATGTGTTAATCATCTTGGTTGTGGTATCATTTCACAGTCTATCTGTTTCTCAAATCATCATACTATACACTTTAAATATACATAATTCTGCTTGTCAAGTATTCCTTAATAAATCTTGGGAAAATGCATAGTATGCCACCCATGGCGGAGGCTTTCCCTGGTGGCTCAACCAAGTAAAGAATCCACATTCAATGTGGGAGACCACCTGCAATACTCAGGTTTGGTCCCTGGGTGGGGAAGATCCCCCAGAGAAGGAAATGGCAGCCCACTCCAGTATTCTTGCCTGGGAAATCCCAGGGATAGAGGAGCCTGGTGGGCTACAATCCATGGGATTGAAAGAGTCGGACACAACTTAGCGACTAAAGCACCATCACCATCTCTATCATGAAATGAGGCATAAACAAAAAAAACAAACTCCCGTGTACTTTCACTGTATTGAAAGATGAAGACTTGCGAAAAATAAAAGAGATGCTTATGATTCATTTAAACACAAAGTTGTTTTATTGTGAAGTGGCAATTAAACGTGGAAAGGAAGTTTCATTTTGGCCTCCTCCTTTCAATTTCACACTGATATAATTAAGACCTTGAGCTGAGTTGTGCCAACAGGGACTTTTGTTAGGGGTTAAGACAAAATTAGTCTTTTGTTAAGTATAAGTATGTGGGTAGACATAATCATGCATGATTTCATTACTTCAAGCACCTTAAAATACTAACAAGGAACTTGGGAGACAGCTGTCTGTCTATGTTCTGACACAGTGATATCAATATCGCAGTGCTCCTATTTTAAAATGTTTTGCTTAACTAGAGGGTCGAGGATTTTGTGGATTATGTAGGAAATGAACTTCAAGTGATTGCCAGGTGACATTAAATATTCAGGGTCTAGAGAGCATAATCCTTTAGATTGCAGGTACTTAAGAAGCTGTTATAAAAAGCAAGAGCATGAAAATTGTTAAAAATATTAGGTTTCTACCCCTTGTACTTTGAGATTCTGGAGAAATGTGTGCAGAGTTAAGAGCACTGCTGAGTCTCTATGCTACATAGGAAACCTCAAGAGGAAGTAAATGTGTGGCCTGAAATGCCAGAGAGTGACAGTGTTTGAAATGTAGTGACAAACCGACCTGTCCACTGGGGTTTGCTGTTTCTAAGTTATGTTTTCCCCAGTGACTTGTTCAAAATGCTGTGCTGTTTCTTACCAATCCCTGTGACACACTTAGAAACCTCACCCTTTTTGAGTACTTCCCAGATCTTGCTCACTACTTTGTGAGGATTTTCCCTAACTGTTCTCCTAGTTAAAGATTATCCTAGTTTTACCAATGAAGGTTTGCCCCCTGTGCAAAGTTAATCAGATTTGAGCAAAGTTCTATTGGGCCTCAAAGCCTTGTTTATTTCTTTAGGAAATAAAGACACATTTAATAACTGACTTGCCATTTTGTTTAAAAGTTTTATTATTCTTTACATGTAACAGGTAAAATTTGAAATGAGTAAGGTACATCTATTGATACCTTGGTCCTAACATTGTCCTAACTTTCTAGGAAAGATACGTTGTAACTATTGATAGACTATTAAATAGTATCCAATCAAACACCCTCATTGTATTACTTTTAGATTGCTTTGCAGTATGTTACCAGAAACATAGAGGCTTAATTAGATGTAAAGCTCTCTTGGCCAATTAGAGTAAATGAAGAATGAACAAACTGATAATCCATTTAGAGGTGAGGCAGAAGCTGTTTAGTTAGGCCTACATGGGACATTGTCTTGGTTTGCTATTAGTCCTGTGACAAATCACCACAAGTTTAGTGGCTTAAAACAATACACATTTATTGTCTGATAGTTCTGTAGGTCAGAAGTCTGACACATGTGTTCCTGGCTAAAATCAAGGTGTTGGCAGGGCTTTGTCTTAGTGGAGGCTCTGAGAAAGAATCTGTGTACAAGTTTGTTTCAGCTCCTGGGAGAATGGAGTTGCATGCTGCTGTAGGACTGGGTTCTTTCCTTGTTGAGTGTTGGTTAATTGTTATGCCAGGTGCTTCCTTCAGTCCTTTGCTTGTGGCTCCTGTGATTGAATTGAGTCCACCTGCCAATCCAAGATACCTCTCCCCCAGTCTTTAATATGTCTAACCATCATACTTAGAACTGTGAAGTCCACATTACTGTGTAATGATCCTCAAGTTCTGGGGTTAGAGTATGCAGAGTTGAGGGCAAGGCATGGGAAAAGATCCTGCCATGTGTTCCACAGACATGATGAATGATAATTGGATTTTTTTTTTCCTTAGCATAATGGTAAACGAATGGAGTTGTCTGATTTGATTTATATTCTTTAAAAGATGGGTTTCCCTGGTGGTTCAGCTGGTAAAGAATCTGCCTGCAATGCAGGAAACCTGGGTTCAATTCCTGGGTTGGGAAGATCCCCTGGAGAAGGGAAAGGCTACCCACTCCGGTATTCTGGCCTCAAGAATTCCATGGACTGTACAGTCCATGGGGTCTCAAAAGAGTCAGAAACAACTGAGCAATTTTCACTTCACTTGAAAAGGATAATGATATATGGAGGAAAAAAATGAGAATAAAAGAAAAATAAGACTATTTAGAAAGCTCTTGCAATCATCAGAGATAATGGAGATGTAATTTTCGGAGATGGTGGAAATGATTAAAATGATTCAATTTTGGACATATTCTGAAGGGAAACCTGACAGGACAAATGAGATTATTAGCAAAAGTGGAAGCAAGGTGAATTCTAAATTTTGGACCTAGCAATTGAGGAAATTGAGGTGTGATTTTAGAACAAGGATTTTTAATCTCTGTTCCATAAATCATTTTGGCAGTGATTGAAGCCAATGGAAATTGCTTCAGAGTCATTCTTTTGAATACATAAAATAAGATGCATGGGATATAAAAGAACCAATTTATTGAAATATAGTTATCAAAATATTAAAATATTTGTGATATTGTAATATATGTGCTTCTTTATTTTTATATTATGCAGTGTGGTAGGTAGGAAGGATCCAGGATGATCCCAAGATTCCTGGCCCCTGATGCCTTCTCCCTGAGTCTGCACAGAACATCTGAATACAATGAATGTCACCCCTGGGAGCAGGCTACATTGAATAGCAAAGGTAAAGAGAAATTTTGTGTAGATATAATTAGGTCAATAACCAGTTCATTTGGAGAAACCAAAAGGAGGATTAACGAGAGTGGGCTTGACCTAATCAGTAGACCCTTTGAAAGAAGATCTAATCTCAGGACTGAAAGCAGCAGAGTCCCTCTCTCCTCTGACCTCCGAGAAGCAAATCACTGCATTCTACAACTGCGTGAAAATGAATTCTGGAAACAGCCAGGCAAGCTTGGAACGACATCCTGCACCTCAGATGAGATTACGAGTCCGGTCCAGTTGCAGCCCTGTGAGATGAATTTAGACCTCAGTTCAGTTCAGGCGCTCAGTCGTGTCCGACTCTGCGACCCCATGAATCGCAGCACGCCAGGCCTCTCTGTCCATTACCCGGAGTTCACAGACTCACGTCACATCCATCAAGTCAATGATGCCATCCAGCCATCTCTTCCTCTGTCGTCCCCTTCTCCTCCTTGAGACTCAGTTAAACGATGCCTGGATACCTGACCCAGGTGGTTTTAAACCACTAAGTTTGTGGTTTAAAGTATGTAGCAGTAGAAAACAAGTACTCATGAAAGGATCTAGTGATGGGTCTGATAATTTCTGTGATTTCAAAGTACTAATGATCATGAACTGCATACTGCTTAGATTATCTGCCACCACCGAGATGTGATGTAAAGATGATTTTTTCTGCCATGACGGCGTCACAGGAACTGCTACTGTGATTACTTGCTAATATTCATAATGGAAGGAAATACTAAATTTTAGCTATTGGTCAGCAAAAATAAAGGTAAAATTTTTACTCAACCAAGTTCACTGATACTCTCAATTCTTTCTGGATTGCTTGGGGAGGGGGTGTGGACACAGATGATGCCGGTTTACAGAGTTTCTTTGTCAGTAAGAATGTGCACTGGGTCTTTTGAGGAAAGGCTTTATACAGACTATCAATATCAAAACAGAAAATGCAGTCACTGTATCTTCAGTTTCTCAGAAACATTCATTTAAACAAAGTGTCCTTTCAGTTAATGTATTTTATTATGTTATTGGATGCAATGAGGGGAACAGTTTGGTAATATTTCTAAACTCCACTCTTTTTAATCAGACTATTGTCAAAAATCGCTTGGGCATCTTATGATAAAAGACATAAAATAATTCTGCTTCAATAAAGACCTGGACTGCAAACTGATTCCTATGGTTGAGAGATGAGATCTATCTCTCCTGACACTGAAAATCTCTATCTTCTTATCTGTTAAAGTAATGAAGTGCATTGTCTGCATGGATGACTGTCACACACTGCTCAGTAAT
Source organism: Madoqua kirkii (assembly GCA_006408675.1). Lineage (NCBI taxonomy): Eukaryota > Metazoa > Chordata > Mammalia > Artiodactyla > Bovidae > Madoqua > Madoqua kirkii. The sequence continues at coordinate 1,484 of SJYC01078121.1, read as the reverse complement.
CTTACTCTAGCAAAGACATTGAAGCCATATCTTTAGAAGGAAGAGTGGTTAACCCTAGGAGACAATACTGATTTTAACCAGCAAGTTACATGCATAGCGATGTTTTAAAACACAGAAATACAGATGTATTTGGCATCATTCTTTTACATTTTCTGAAATTGAATGCACTAGTAATCTAAAAATGTGTTTCTGCTTTGTTTCTGTGCTCACCCAATCTGCAAGCAATAATGAAATATTAACTCACAGGAGAGTTGCAGCTGGAACTCCTTTGCTGCAATGCCCTGTGATTACTAATTGGGAGATAAATCCAGCGTTGGCATAGGAAGTTGAATAAAACTTCATGAGGATTGTGCCCACTTAGAAACCCATCTGCCTCTGGCACCTTTTTGAAACAATTATCGTCCTTGTTAGATTCTGTGGGTCTGTTCCCTGGGCTGCAGGCAGATGTCTGGATCACATGTCACCTTGCACAGCTGGGGCTACTGAGTCAGCAGATACCTGTGTTCCACTCTGTCTCTTCATCAGCACAGCTGTACATTCCAGGACATTGGAGTCGAGTGCTGGTATAACTACTAAGCTCAGTTTTCCTTTCTGTTGAAAGTCCATCTTGTTATAAATATCCATCAAACTCTATTTCTTGGGCTCACAAGACATAGGTTTACATTTCCCTAAGATTCATTATTTAGCTACTGCATTTTAAACTAATACTTTCACAGATATGAAATTTAACCATTTGTGAACCTAAGTAAAAGACATTTATCAATTCATTATACAGTTTTTTTTTAAATTTTCTTTGAGATTGGTTAAGAAAGCGAATAGTAATACTTAACAGAGAAACATTCCTAAATTTAAGCATGTACCAGAAAAGGAAGATGAGACAGCCTATGCCTAAGAGAAGACCTCAACCCATGGTACCCCTCCTTTCTTTTTACTCTCCACAGTAATTTTGGCACTTTTCTCACAATCAGAAGATGCAGTTTATAGTAAACCAAACCAGTGTCTACAGACAATTAATTTAAAAGACTCTAGTAACATCTAATCAATAATCACCAAAAATGTCCAGGAAAAAGAATAAAAATGATCAGTATATAAGCACCAAACTCAAAATCAAATTAATCAAAAACTAAAAAAAAAAAAAAACCACAAAGAATTACTTAAATGAATATGAAGATTTTTAAATTAGCACAGTTCTTAGATTCAGAGACATGGGAAGATATCATATCCATAAAACAAAAAAGTTTCTCATTAAAAGTAAACATTTGTAGATCATAGGATTTACTTATATAATTCTTTTCAAAAAGTACCTAAGGAGATATTTTATAAACCTATACTTGAAAATCTAGTTTTTTTTTCTTTTTTATTTTTATTTTTTTTATTTTTGTTTAATGCTTATTCCATTTCACAGTACTGTATTGGTTCTGACATACATTGACATGAATCAGCCACAGGTGTAGACGATCTCCCCATGTTAAAGCCCCCTCCCA
>SJYC01078116.1:0-19253 GCA_006408675.1 Madoqua kirkii | reverse complement strand
TCTATCAGATCTAGGCCCTTAAATCTATTTCTCACTTCCACTGTATAATCATAAGGGATTTGATTTAGGTCATACTTGAATGGTCTAGCAGTTTTCCCTACTTTCTTCAAGTTGAGTCTAAATTTGGTAATAAGGAGTTCATGGTCTGAGCCACAGACCATGGTCTTGTTTTTGTTGACTGTATACAGCTTCTCCTTCTTTGGCTGCAAAGAATATAATTGATTATAATTGATATAATCTGATTTCAGTGTTGACCATCTGGTGAAGTCCATGTGTAGAGTCTTCTCTTGTGTTGTTGGAAGAGCATGTTTGCTTTGACCAGTGCAAATCAGCTCCAATTAATCCTCTAAGTGCTCATCATCTTTAGTCTTTGCTCAAGAACTTTAGGAACCTGTCGAAAAACTGTAGTGAAATGAATGAAGCAGCACTGATTACAACGTGTTTCTTTGTCTAGCCCACTTGCTTGCTTTCTAATAAGTAAAAAATGTTGTGTAAATATTTCTTACAGAACCCAAAGAAGAAAACTGAAAATGTAGATAAATCACCTTTAATCTATCATCCTTTGATGACTTAAGAACTTGTATGATCTTAAATGAGAGCATATGCTTGACTTTCCATAATTGTTGCTATTCATAGGCATAACATACCTTCCTTAGTTTGGATACAAAGATGTAAATATAGATAGAATCATACTGAATTTGTATTTTTGTCCCTGTATAATATATAATGTATTATTCATACTGCCTTCACTGTATTCACAGTAACAGAAAATGAATATGGAACATCTTAGAAGATTTCCTATTGTCATTAACCATTCTTGTCTTTGCTTATTTGAGGTAGATTTCTTAAAATGTCCTGTAGAGAAGGAAAAATAATGGAAGTGTTTTGTGGTAAGACAGAAATTTTTCTTTGTGGCTAAAGAAAAATTATGAATGTCTCTACATGTACTTACATTTTTTGCATTTTATTCAGAGTAACTATTAGTTTGCTGCTGCTACTGCTGCTAAGTCGCTTCAGTCGTGTCCGAGTCTGTGCAACCCCAGAGATGGCAGCCCACCGGTCTCTGCTGTCCCTGGGATTCTCCAGGCAAGAACAGTGGAGTGGGTTGCCATTTTCTTCTCCAATGCATGACAGTGAAAAGTGAAAGTGAAGTCGCTCAGCTGTGTCAGACTCTTTGCAACCCCATGGACTGCAGCCCACCAGGCTCCTCCATCCATAGGATTTTCCAGGCAACAGTACTGGAGTGAGGTGCCATTGCCTTCTCCGACCTCATACTTTAGCCACTAGATAATGTCTCTCACTGTGGGATCCAATGCTCACCGGCATCAGAATCACTGCTGCGCTGCTGCTGCTAAGTCACTTCAGTTGTGTCCAACTCTGTGCGACCCCACAGACGGCAGCCCATTGGGCTCTGCCATCCCTGGGATTCTCCAGGCAAGAACACTGGGGTGGGTTGCCAATAGCTTAGGGTGATGTTTTCTTATTTCAAAAATGCAATTTATTCTTGGAAAAATGCCATCAAATCACATCAAATTGGTTCCATAATATTTGGTGAACTAATTCAAAGAGTGTGCAGTACAGATAAATTGAAATATACTATGAATTCTGGGCAGGGTAAAGTTAAGGTTAAACTATTTTATATTAATGTAAACATTGCACATATTTAGTCTGTTAATTCTAGATGTATTGAAAGTGAAGATAATTCTTAAATGTAGCTCACCTCTATGTAATGAAAAAAATATATAAATGAATCCAAAACATATTTGAAACTACAAGTAAACCAGATAGGCTAGATAATTCATCAGGAAGATATATTGAGAATCTAACATCTATCACATCCCTGCTACCTCCTGCTACACATGAATTTATAAGTTAAGGACATCATAAATAAAAGTTAGATGGGCCAAAAGAATGAGGTATCTCTTTGGATTTGGGAGGCTTGGAAGAAATGTTTCTTCTCTCAATTCTTAACTTCCATAATTATTAACTTCCTAACTAAGTAAAATGCCTTAGACCTTCTCTGTGAAGAAATGTTTGAGAAGATTCTCAAGATCATAGATTTTAAGAAACACAGTATTTAAGCACAATTAATGAAGTTGCAGTGTTTGTATTCATCAAATTCAACTCCCTTAGTTTTACACCACATTTGGTGTGTTACAGTCATCCATAGTTTGAGAGACAGTTCTGAGTGTGGGAAAGAGTATGGACTTTGGAGTCAGAAAACGTGGGTCCAAAACTACCTTAAACTTTTATTAGTCTTGTAACCTTGAGCAAGTCAATGCATTTAGAATCTAAGCCTTAAATTCCCTTCCCTGAAAAATAAGGACACCAACTTGTCTTTTGTATGGATTTTGTGAGTATTATTCAAGACCAGGCATATGAAGTTCCTGGCCAGTCATTACGACTGTGTTAAAGGTATCTGGTCACTCATCTCACAACAAAACATTTCCAGTTAAGGATCTCAAAGCACAATGAGAAAATGTAGTCCAGCAATGCTACAGATAGAAAATAGAGGAAATGAAGATACTTCTCTCTACCATCTCACTTCCCTGTCTGACTCTGGGACATTTACTTTCAGTACACTGACCATTTCTCTCCAATTGTAGGAAATGAAGTGATTAAACAAGGACCCAGACATTGAAAAGTCTAGGTTATGCCAGAGCTGCACTTCCACTAAGGAAGCACCTTCAGGGCACTGTTAATCCTGCTCTGTGAAGGAGAGGCCCTGGGTGATCTTTTGAAAAGATTTAAAAACCTTCTGACATGTTTGCCATCTAAGCAAGTCTAGTGCTGCTACAGAGCAGCACAGAGAAGCTGGGAGCAACTTTAGAAAGTGGAAAAATAATGAACCTTGCTGTCTTTTGCCAGAAGGGCCTTAGCAACTCTATGCCCTCTATTTTGCATGCCTGGAGGGGAGAATATACTGGGATACCATGCTTCTCCTTTTCTTTAACCTCTCTGGTTTTCTTCCTCCCCAACCACCCACCCCCCTTTTTTTTCCCATCATTTTCTTCTTATTTTTTTTAAAGCTTTCTTTCCTTTTCTTCTTGCTTCCCCACTAACAGTCAAGTGGCATGAATGGATTATTGTCTACTATTTTTAAGTCCCACTGATGTCAAGACTTACAAAGAATGGAAATGTTCATTGCCCTTGTCAAATTCCTATCAGCAGATCTTTATAGATGGATTCCAAGGATTATTGCCTCATCTCTCAGTGCTGCCTACCATGGTCTCCTGCTTTTAACTAGGGACATTTGGTTTATCTGCCTCTTTAAACATCTTATAAATTTCTCCTCAATGGCCCCACACCTTGCCTGCTTGCCAGCAGTATCTCTTGTCCTTGTCACTGCCTGCAAGTTAACTCAGCTCACTTCCTTTAATAGGTCTAATATGATTAACCTCAGATCATGTCTTTTCACTGTCTGGAGGTCTAACCATCTTTGCAAACACAGAAGATTGAAAATAGCACTCCCTCTCTCCCTTTATTGATATCTCCACTCAGCAAGCAGGATCCTATCCTAAGTCCTTGATCCCAGGGGAAAGTCTCACCTGGCAACCCCCCTCCCTTTTTATTTTCCTTATTGTGTATATCAAATCACTAGATAGTAAAAATTCTTAGAAAGAATGCCTCTGTAATCTCTCGTGTCTTCTCTTGTGTCAGTTTTTCTCTGTCCTTTCCCAAATTCAGTCCTCAAAACTTCTCTCCAGGATATTTTCAGTAACCTTTAAGCTGGTTTCCTAATCAACATCCTTTTCCCTTTTATTACATTCTCCATCTGATTATCCACCTAGCCTTTTTGAAGATTAGTTTTGTTTACATGTTTTACTGCTCAAAACGGTTATTTGCTACTAATTGTCTACAAGGGAAAATAATAAACTAGACCTCTAGATTATCCTTTTCCAGTCCTGTTTTATCAAGATCTTACTTCCTTTAGACTTCAGAATATTTTACACATTGTCCCTGATTTCCCTTGAACTTTCAGGCCTATGTCATGTCTATGTACTGTTCAGTTTATCCTATAGATTCCCTCCCCAGCCAGTTTCCTTAGGCCTAGTCCAGTCTTCCTGGTTGTTAGAAATGATGTATCTGTGCCCTAGACACTGTGACTCTGATTCACACTGATGGCCTGAGGGAGTTGAGACCGCAAAACACAGGAGCAGCAGCCCTCAGCCAGTGACAGGAACTGGAAGAAAAAGTAACCTGATATATGAGTCTGGGTTCTCCAGAGAAACAGAACCAATAGATGTATATATATTATAATAAGTTCAGTTCAGTCGCTCAGTCATGTCCAACTCTTTTCGACCCCATGGACTGCAGCACGCCAGGCCTCCCTGTCCACCATGAACTCCTGGAGCCTACTCGAACTCATGTCCATCATGACGGGATCCCACTCTCTGTCATTCCCTTCTCTTCCTGCCTTCAGTTGTTCCCGGCATCAGGGTCAATTCCAGTGAGTTGGTTCCTCGAATCAGGTGGCCAAAGTATTGGAGTTTCAGCTTCAGCATCAGTTCTTCCAATGAATATTCAGGACTGATTTCATTTAGGATTGACTGGTTGAATCTCCTTGCCATCCATGCAAAGGGATTATTATAAGGAATTGACTCACATGATTATGGAGGCTGGCAAATACCAAGATCTATGATTAGCAAACAGCAGACCCAGAAAAGCCAATGGTATAGTTCCAATCCAAGTTCAAAAGCCTGAGAACTAGGATTTCTGATGGTGTAAATTTCAGTCTGAATTTAAATTCGAAAGAAGACTGATTTCTTACTTATCTCAAAGACATGGAGAAAAAATTCTCTCTTACTCTTTTTGTTCTATTCAGGCCTTCTAGGGGTTGATTAAAGCCCACCCACATTGGGGATGGTAATTTGCTTTTAAGAGTCTAGGGACTCAAATGCTCATCTCATTCAAGAAAGCAATTCACATACCCACCCAGAAAAATACATTTTGTTCTCATTATTTTAATTTAATTTTTTATCCAGTTTTATTGAAATATGGTTGAATAATTGAACTTATTTAGGTTCTACAGAATGATAATATATGTATATACCATGAAATATTTGTCAAAATCAAGTCACTAATACATCGTGTCCCACAGTTACCATTTTTTGTGTATATGATGAGAACACTGAAGATTTACTTTTTTAGCAAACTTTATGTACATTGGGGAATTATTAACGTAATCACCGTGCTATACATGAGGTCTCTTTCATCGTATAATAAAGTTTGTACACTTCAGCCAGCATCTCCCATTACCTGGTAATCACTCTTATAGTCTCTGATTTTATGAGTTTGACTTTATTAGATTCCATGTGCAGACGAGATCATACATAGTTGTCTTTCTGTCCCTGTTTTATTTCACTTAACATAATACCTTTCAAGTTCATCTAAATTTTGTTCCCAATTGCAGTGTTTTCTTGCACAGTTTCTTGCACATTTTATTTATGCATTTATCTGTCAAAAGACACTTAGGTCTTTTCCATATCTTGGGTAATTGTGGATATTGTGAATAATGCTTCAATGAACATGCAGATATCTGTTCAGGGCTCTGATTTGATTTCCTTTGAATAAATACTCAGAAATGGAATTGCTGGATCATATAGTAATTCTATTTCTAATTTTTTGAGGACACTTCAGACTGTTTTTATAGTGGCTATACCAGTTTACATTCCCACCAAGGATGTTCAAAGATCGCTTTCCTCCAAATCCTCACTAACACTTGTTATCTCTTATTTTTTGATGATAGCCATTTTAATAGGTATGAGGTGATATTATTGTTTTGGTTTGCATTTCTCTGGTGATCTGTGTATATATCTTCTTTGGAGAAATATCTTTTCAGGTCCTTGGTACATTTTTAAATTGTGTTATTTGTGTTTTGTCTTGCTATTGAGGTGTAGGAGGCCCTTAATACATTTTGGATATTAAACCTCATCAGATATATGGTTTGCAAATATTTTCTCTCATTCTTTAGAGTCCCTTTTATTTTGCTGATTGATCCTTTTGATGAACAGAAATATTTAAATTTGAGGTAACCATCCACATTTGTCTTATTTTTGCCTTTGTTTCCTGTGCTTTTGTGTCAAATCCATTAAATCATTGACAAGACCAATATCAAGCAGCTTTTACAGAATAATGTTTAATCAAATATCTGGATACCCTGTGCCCCAATCAAGTTGACAAATTAACTATCACACCTGATTTCCTTCCCTTATGGGAAGACAACTATGAGGTATATTCTTTATTTCTAAGATCTTTAGCTATATTAGTCTCTAGTTCCTCAGTGTCCCTTCTTATATCTACTCCCAAATATTTTTGAAGGGGAATTAAAGTGAATATTAGAGTAATCTGTATTTAGGTGAACTGGAAATGAGGAGTATCATGTTTGATTGACACTCTCATATATTGTTGAATTCACTCCTCTCAAAGTTAAGAAATTATTTCTCTCATCATGGTTGAAGGCCTAGGTAAATCAAACATGTTATTAATTATTGAACTGGAGAAATTCATCCTAAGCTTTTATTTTCAGTATGCAGGAAAGTAGTGAAAGGACTTCTTATAAAACATTTGTAGTCATGCTTTCAGCAGAATTTGTATATGAGTCTGGGTTCTCCAGAGAAACAGAACCAATAGATGTATATATATTATAATAAGTTCAGTTCAGTCGCTCAGTCATGTCCAACTCTTTTCGACCCCATGGACTGCAGCACGCCAGGCCTCCCTGTCCACCATGAACTCCTGGAGCCTACTCGAACTCATGTCCATCATGACGGGATCCCACTCTCTGTCATTCCCTTCTCTTCCTGCCTTCAGTTGTTCCCGGCATCAGGGTCAATTCCAGTGAGTTGGTTCCTCGAATCAGGTGGCCAAAGTATTGGAGTTTCAGCTTCAGCATCAGTTCTTCCAATGAATATTCAGGACTGATTTCATTTAGGATTGACTGGTTGAATCTCCTTGCCATCCATGCAAAGGGATTATTATAAGGAATTGACTCACATGATTATGGAGGCTGGCAAATACCAAGATCTATGATTAGCAAACAGCAGACCCAGAAAAGCCAATGGTATAGTTCCAATCCAAGTTCAAAAGCCTGAGAACTAGGATTTCTGATGGTGTAAATTTCAGTCTGAATTTAAATTCGAAAGAAGACTGATTTCTTACTTATCTCAAAGACATGGAGAAAAAATTCTCTCTTACTCTTTTTGTTCTATTCAGGCCTTCTAGGGGTTGATTAAAGCCCACCCACATTGGGGATGGTAATTTGCTTTTAAGAGTCTAGGGACTCAAATGCTCATCTCATTCAAGAAAGCAATTCACATACCCACCCAGAAAAATACATTTTGTTCTCATTATTTTAATTTAATTTTTTATCCAGTTTTATTGAAATATGGTTGACATAATTGAACTTATTTAGGTTCTACAGAATGATAATATATGTATATACCATGAAATATTTGTCAAAATCAAGTCACTAATACATCGTGTCCCACAGTTACCATTTTTTGTGTATATGATGAGAACACTGAAGATTTACTTTTTTAGCAAACTTTATGTACATTGGGGAATTATTAACGTAATCACCGTGCTATACATGAGGTCTCTTTCATCGTATAATAAAGTTTGTACACTTCAGCCAGCATCTCCCATTACCTGGTAATCACTCTTATAGTCTCTGATTTTATGAGTTTGACTTTATTAGATTCCATGTGCAGATGAGATCATACATAGTTGTCTTTCTGTCCCTGTTTTATTTCACTTAACATAATACCTTTCAAGTTCATCTAAATTTTGTTCCCAATTGCAGTGTTTTCTTGCACAGTTTCTTGCACATTTTATTTATGCATTTATCTGTCAAAAGACACTTAGGTCTTTTCCATATCTTGGGTAATTGTGGATATTGTGAATAATGCTTCAATGAACATGCAGATATCTGTTCAGGGCTCTGATTTGATTTCCTTTGAATAAATACTCAGAAATGGAATTGCTGGATCATATAGTAATTCTATTTCTAATTTTTTGAGGACACTTCAGACTGTTTTTATAGTGGCTATACCAGTTTACATTCCCACCAAGGATGTTCAAAGATCGCTTTCCTCCAAATCCTCACTAACACTTGTTATCTCTTATTTTTTGATGATAGCCATTTTAATAGGTATGAGGTGATATTATTGTTTTGGTTTGCATTTCTCTGGTGATCTGTGTATATATCTTCTTTGGAGAAATATCTTTTCAGGTCCTTGGTACATTTTTAAATTGTGTTATTTGTGTTTTGTCTTGCTATTGAGGTGTAGGAGGCCCTTAATACATTTTGGATATTAAACCTCATCAGATATATGGTTTGCAAATATTTTCTCTCATTCTTTAGAGTCCCTTTTATTTTGCTGATTGATCCTTTTGATGAACAGAAATATTTAAATTCGAGGTAACCATCCACATTTGTCTTATTTTTGCCTTTGTTTCCTGTGCTTTTGTGTCAAATCCATTAAATCATTGACAAGACCAATATCAAGCAGCTTTTACAGAATAATGTTTAATCAAATATCTGGATACCCTGTGCCCCAATCAAGTTGACAAATTAACTATCACACCTGATTTCCTTCCCTTATGGGAAGACAACTATGAGGTATATTCTTTATTTCTAAGATCTTTAGCTATATTAGTCTCTAGTTCCTCAGTGTCCCTTCTTATATCTACTCCCAAATATTTTGAAGGGGAATTAAAGTGAATATTAGAGTAATCTGTATTTAGGTGAACTGGAAATGAGGAGTATCATGTTTGATTGACACTCTCATATATTGTTGAATTCACTCCTCTCAAAGTTAAGAAATTATTTCTCTCATCATGGTTGAAGGCCTAGGTAAATCAAACATGTTATTAATTATTGAACTGGAGAAATTCATCCTAAGCTTTTATTTTCAGTATGCAGGAAAGTAGTGAAAGGACTTCTTATAAAACATTTGTAGTCATGCTTTCAGCAGAATTTGGAAAAGAAAACATGTGAACTCTGGAAGACATAATTTTGACTGAATTTCTTATTTTATCATTTGAAACTTTCTGCTGCAACTTCTAATTTTCTCGTTCCTGAATCATATTCTGTTTAACTGCTGTGCCATTTAGTGTTTCGAGCAGTTGCTCACGAGACAGTGCCCCAACATAAGCAATTCAAAGATGTCTTTGGCCTACTTTCCTTCCAGTTACCAGAGATAATTGGAGGCACCTTCCATATGTCCTATGAAGAGCCTGCCCCGCAGTGAAACAGTTAGTCATCCCAGCAATTGTGTTTTTCAAAATCACTCTCCCACAATGTTCTTATTTTAATTGCAAGTATTAATACATCTGCCTAAATACATCTGCAGCTGCCTGATGATTGAAACTCTTCTATGCTATCCACCTAATTAATCTCCCATCCGTTATTTGTAACAGGATGTCGACTTCTTCCAGGAGATTGGCTTTCCATGTGAGTCTAGCTTGGTTGGCAATAGGGGCTGTCCAGTATTCATGAATATAGTGATTTGCAGAACTCAGCCACTTTTGGGTGAATGCATGATACTTCTTGTTACCTTAACTGATTCTCAGCCTCCTCACTCTGTAACTGGAGCCCTTCAACGTTTTATGCTAAAAAATTGACTCCATTCCTGACTTTCCTTTGCCCTCCCCAGAGTTGCTTATTATTAAACATTAAAATTCAGGTTTGACACTTCCTAGCAATGGCAACCCACTCCAGTACTCTTGCCTGGAAAATCCCATGGATGGAGGAGCCTGGTAGGCTGCAGTCCACGGGGTCGCGAAGAGTCAGACAGGACTGAGCGACTTCACTTTCACTTTTCACTTTCCACTTTCATTCATTGGAGAAGGAAATGGCAACCCACTCCAATGTTCTTGCCTAGAGAGTCCCAGGGACTGCAGAGCCTAGTGAGCTGTCATCTATGGGGCTGCACAGAGTCAGACACGACTGAAGCGACTTAGCAGTAGCAGCAGCATATCAGTTATCACCTGAAATGCCAAGGAGATCAGCTGGGTTGGGCTTAATAAATGACTATGATTAAGAGTTCTTGTGTCTGAAGTAAAATTAGGAAAAGAAAATAAAAACTACTGTGTTACAGAATTATCCATGAGGTTAGATTGGTTTGGTTTAAAGGATAATGTTTATACAGAGATATCTATTCTTACTGTGGCTTTGGGTTCCTAATGTTTGGGAAAAGTGTCCTTGTATAAAATAACATTGGTATAATTTTAGCGTTCCTTTTAAATGTCCTTGTTTGGCAAATTAAACATTTATCAAACCTATGTTGGTCACCAAAACATGTTTTGAGGTCATTTATCAGTCTCTGAATTTCAAAAGTAGACAAATTAATGTCATAGCCAACAGTCAATCTTGAGAAACAATGTACAGTTAACATTACATAGAATTTACTGTTTGTCAAGTCCTGTCTCAAATACTTTACCTATAGTAAACCGTTTAATTCTCACAATAAACCTGTGAGATAGGTAATTTATTATTTCGATTGTACAATGAACACACTGAGGCTTAGAGAAATTGTATAGACTCTCCAGGGCACAGAGCTGTTAAGAAGCAGAAACAGGCTTTAGTCTGGTAGAGTTTGATTGTGGGATGGTATCTTTAACTGTTTGGTTAAATTGCTTCAAAAGGCAGGACTCATTTGCATACCTCCCATCCCTACCTGGGGTGATTATGTTGATTTAATCTTCTCCTTTATCCCACTCTACTTCTTGTATTTATAGACCCTCCCCTACTCATGGTTAGGCCTAAATTATTCCCTTACATGTAAGTCAAAAATCTTCCCTGAAACTCTGTGAAATCTGAATGTCTTTGGTCCAGACCTGGTCCGAAGTATTAAATATATTTGAATTAATTCATTCAGCATTTAACACAGAGAAATCACTAAATAACTGATAGGCATTTCCATCCTTTTTCAAAGGGAGGACTTACCCAAACCTCTCTCTTTATGCATATTTTTATTTTTTAAATGAGATTTAGCTTCTATGCCATAAAGGATACATTTATTAAATATAGATTAGCTTTTATACTCAAATAACCACAACCAAAATAAAAATATGGAACATTTCTAACATCCTAGAAAGTTCCCCAGTGTCCTTTCCCAGTCAACATCCACTCATCCTTTCAAAAGATAACAATACTTTGATTCTGCCTCCAGAGGTTAGTTTTGCCAGTCACCAGCATCATGTAATAGAATCATTCTGTATGCAGTCTTTTCCATCTAGCTTCTTTTGCTCAATGTAATGTCTGTGAGATTCCAAGTTTCTGGGTGTGGCAATAGTTGTTGTTGTTGTTGTTGTTTTTTTCTCTCTCTTTTTTAAATTGCTGTATAGCTTTCTATTGGAGAAGGCAATGGCACCCCACTCCAGTACTCTTGCCTGGAAAATCCCATGGATGGAGGAGCCTAGTGGGCTGCAGTCCATGGGGTCGTGAAGAGTCAGACACAATGGAGCCACTTCACTTTCAGTTTTCACTTTCATGCATTGGAGAAGGAAATGGCAACCCACTCCAGTGTTCTTGCCTGGAGATTCCCAGGGACAGCAGAGCCTGGTGGGCTGTCATCTATGGGGTCGCACAGAGTCAGACACGACTGAAGCAACTTAGCAGCAGCAGCAGCATAGCTTTCTATTATATAAATATACAACAATTATTTATCCATTTTCCAGTTAATAGACACTTTGGGTGTTTCTCTTTTTTTTTTCTATGATAAATGAAGTTACTTAATCTAATTACGAGTGTACAGTAATGTGGACATATACATTCCTTCCTTCTGGGTATTCTCTTGAAAGAAAAACTGTGGTTATATTGGATAGCTACATATTTGGCTTCAATCAATTCAGTTCATTTCATGCTGGGGTCCAGCCCCAGTGGGTCCAGGGAATTCGAAGCGGAGATGGCATTGGTGAGGAAAGATTTGTTTATTTATTTATATTGGAATATAAGATTAGATTAGGAAGAAATAGTGTAGTGGGAAAATTAAGTGGAGAAAGAAGGCTGAATGACTTGGCTTGGGGGAAGGCCAATAAAATCTCTGGACAAGAGATTTGCACCATCTACGTGGGGCCACTGGCACCTGCTTAAATCTCTAAGGGTGCCCCTCCTTGGGCTCCCTTTCACTCGGGGCTTGAAAGCTGAGTAAGTAGACTCGGTGAGCCCCCTCACCTCCATCCAGATGGGAATTCAGCCTGAAGTTAGAGTGAAGAGAAGAGGAAAGAGAGAGAGAGCCACACACACACACACACACACACACACACACACACACACACACGGGGGAATCCAGTTCAGCAACTAGCTCCAGCCTCTATTGTTCAGAAGGCCTTTTATACCTTTTTGATTGTACATAGAGATCAATGGGTAATACAAAATTATGCAGCATTAGCAGCCCAGACTCTTATCAAAACCAGGCTTTTCTCTCTGCATATCTAATTGTATACACAAGTCTTAAGTAATTTGCATCATCTTCTGGCCAAAGAGGGCCAATTAACAATTTACAGCCTTTTTCCCATAAGGGTTTATCAACCAGAAGACTTATTTGTGTTGATCTTCCCAAAGTCTGGTGCCACTCTCAGAAAAGCACTAAACAAAGTTACATTCTTACACAGCAAAGATACAGCAGCTTATAACAAGTAAAGGGAGTACAATGATTTATAGCAGAAGAGAAGCAATTAACTCAGAACTCTAGTGTTGCTAACATCAAAGCTACTACATGTCTTTTTCTACATCCTGCTTACATTGAGTAACGTCCTTCCAGGTGCCTAAAAGATAAAGAATATGGAGGTCTGGCAGCAATCCTTGAGTCAACAGTGAAAACCCATCACCAATATGATTTTTAACTGATTAGAAAAGGCTCTGTATCTTTAAGATGCTTTCAAGCTTTGTGCCTCTCGCGGTTGGGGGGCTGTAAGCAATTCACAAGCTGTAAGAAGTCTGGGAAACCTGTTAGGTAAGCTAGAGAGCTATCAGAGGGGATTTAACTGAAACATCCCTTTCAAATGCAAAAGACTAAAGCCCTGAGTTGACTTTTCCCCAGAGAATATCAGAAGAGTGGAAAAGCAGAGTACAGAGGCCGGCAGATTCTTACTTTTTGGGGGGGTAGATGCTCAGGAAATGCAGTGGGGAACCCCTGAAGTTTTATCACACCCTGCATATGCCAAACTTCCTTCCACGTGACCCTGTCACGGGCAGGATTCGTCACACTGGCTCCAGGCAATCTGAGTCGCTCAGTCGTGTCTGACTCTTTGTGACCCCATGAACCACAGCACGCCAAGCCTCCCTGTCCATCACCAACTCCCAGAATTCACTCAAGCTCATGTCGATCAAGTCAGTGATGCCATCCAGCCTGTTGTCCTCTCCTCCTCCTGCCTTTAATCTTTCCCAGCATCAGGGTCTTTTCTAATTAGTCAGCTCTTGGCATCAGGTGGCCAAAATATTGGAGTTTCAGCTTCAACATCTGTCCTTCACATAGGACTGATTTCCTTTAGGATGGACTGGTTGTATCTCCTTGCAGTCCAAGGGACTCTCAAGAGTCTTCTCCAACACCACAGTTCAAAAGCATCAATTCTTCGGAGGCACTCACCTTTCTTCACAATCCAACTCTCACATCCATACATAACTACTGGAAAAACCATAGCCTTGACTAGACAGACCTTAGTTGACAAAGTAATGTCTCTGCTTTTTAATATGCTGTCTAGGTTGGTCTTAACTTTCCTTCCAAGGAGTAAACGTTTTTTAATTTCATGGCTCCAATCACCATCTGCAGTGATTTTGGAGCACCAAAAAATAAAGTCAGCCACTGTTTCTACTCTTTCCCCATCTATTTGCCATGAAGTGATGGGACTGGATGCCATGATCTTCGTTTTTGAAATGTTGAGCTTTAAACAATTTTTTCACTCTCCTCTTTCACTTTCATCAAGAGGCTTTTTAGTTCCTTTTCACTTTCTGCCATAAGGGTGTTGTTATCTACATATCTGAGATTATTGATATTTCTCCTAGCAATCACGATTCCAGCTTGTACTTCATCTAGCCCAGCATTTCTCATGATGTACTCTGTATAGAAGTTAAATAAACAGGGTGACAATATAGAGCCTTGACATACTCCTTCTCCTATTTGGAACCAGTTTGTTTGTCCATGTCCAGTTCTAACTATTGCTTCCTGACGTGCATACAGGTTTCTCAAAAGGCAGGTCAAGTGTGGTCTGGTTTTCCCATCTCTTTCAGAATTTTCCACAGTTGATTGTGATCCACACAGTCAAAGGCTTTGGCATAGTCAATAAAGCAGAAATAGATGTTTCTCTGGAACTCACTTGCTTTCTCCATGATCCATTGGATACTTGTAATTTGACCTCTGGTTCCTCTGCCTTTTGTAACACCAGCTTGAACATCTGGAAATTCACAGTTCACGTATTGTTGAAGCCTGTCTTGGAGAATTTTGAGCATTACTTTACTAGCGTGAGATGAGTGCAGTTGTGCAGTAGTTTGAGCATTCTTTGGCATTGCTTTTCTTTGGGATTGGAATGAAAACTGACCTTTTCCAGTCCTGTGGCCACTGCTGAGTTTTCCAAATTTGCTGGCACATTAAGTGCAGCACTTTCACAGCATTATCTTTTAGGATTTGAAATAGCTCAACTGGAATTCCATCACCTCCATTAGCTTTGGCTTCAATAGATGTTGATAAACTAATATCCTAAGTGGTTGAACCAATGTACAGTCCCAGTAGCATACATGAACATTTTAGTTCCTGCTCTCCATCCCCCCAGCCCTCTTAATAGTTGATCCTTTGGGTCTTTCATAGGAATGTGTCCACTTTCTTATCTAAGCTCTCACTCTGCATACAGCACCCACTTATCTTGCTATCTGGAGACTGGCTTCCACTTAGATCTTGGTTACACTGAAATCTAAAACATTTTCTCTTTGTCAATGTCATTTTTCTCTGGGGTTATCCACCTGTCATGTACAGACCCTGCCTTTTTGCCAAAATTAAATGTACTATGATAATAACAATGACAACAATAAAAGCAGATGTTTACTGATTGTTTACAAAGGACCAAATTCTGTCCTAATGCTTTGTGTACCTAATGCCATGCAATGTTTATTATCCCTGGCCTGGAATGTTTCTGGAAGCTAACTGTATGAGTTGCACCCTGTGAGCAGCCAAATGGAACTTTTTAAATCTAAATCTCTTGTGATTTGGAATCACAAGCAGAAGCATAAGGCACTGAAAGATGGCCCCCAAGGATTCTGGTGTCCCAGCTACACCAAAATACTAAAAGTTCGCAAAAGAAAAAATTGCAAGAAGACAATAAAACTACAAACAAAAAAAATAGTAAAGGCCATGCCAGGGATATGAGGCTCTTTCTAACATTAAATCATCACTTTCAAATCCAAGTTTTCAATATCAATATAAAGAACCAAAACGGCCTAAATATTGATTTTATGTTCACTGTAAACACACACACACACACACACACACACACACACACACACACACACACACACACTTGTATGTATGACCCAAATTTCAAAAAATCTTGATATTTGGTCTCTGGAAAAGTGAAAGTATTAGTTGCTTAGTAGTGTCTGTTTGTGACACAATGGACTATAGCCTGCCAGGCTTCTCTGTCCGGAATTCTCCAAGCAAGAATGCTGGAGTGGGTTGCCATTCCCTTCTCCAAGGGATCTTCCTGACCCAGGGATCAAACCCAGTCTCCTGCATTGCAGGCAGTTTCTTTACCATCTGAACCACCAGGAAGGCCCATCTAGTCCTACAACACATTTAATGCTACTTAGAACAATTTCCTCATTGTAAAAGTACCTCGCTGAAAAAATTTTACCAAACACACATCATGACTTTTAGCTACATGTTGCCAAAAACTGTTAAAGCTGTATGATTTTTTTTCTTACTCTAATATACAGATGAAGTCAACATGAATTATGCTAATTATCTCTCTTCTCTTTTAGGAGACTATTAAACCACTACTTTCTAATGTATAGAATAAAGAAAATACGTTTGGATTAAAACCATTTGGCATTTCTGCTGCATATAGCTACAAAGGGGAATTTTTTTGATTTTCACGACTGCTTTTCTACTTATTTCATTGGCATTAACTCACTTTCAAGTGACAGTTACATTTTATGTCTCTCCTGGATTTTACTAAAAGAGGCTTAATTGGAGAAAGAGGCTTAGTTGTATGTTTTTTACTAAAAGTGAGTAAAAGTGTTTTGCTTTTTGGGTTTTTTTTGTTTGTTTGTATTTTCAGTATACTAGGTGCCATTGAAATAACTAATTAATTACTGGCTTTCTTCTATTTAGCATACTGTTTGATTTTTAGAGTTTTATTTTATATTCTAATTTCATTCATTCTTCTGTATCCCTGCACTCTTTATGCTTGATCAATGTCTTATTTTAAAAAAAAAAAAAGCATAACAGTGTCTCATGGTCTTCTGCATCACTGGATGATTTATTGCACTGTTACATTACTAGAATGACAATATTTTTTGTGAATTTTAGCATAATGTGTCATAAAGACAGTTCCTCCACCCCGGGAGTGTCTTAGCAATAAATCTTCAATGTTGATAGGATCGAGTGTTTTAAAGATGGAAACCTGAGGATAACCAATATATGATACATGACCTTGAGTTTCTCCTCCACATATATTTTATCTTAAATAAAATAGATGATTATTGATGAGCATGTAGGAAATTAAGTTATATGTTGGTTAAAATGAAACAGCATCTTATATTTATGCTTAATAAGGCAATTTTCAATGGAACTGTCTTAGCTTTTTATTTAAAAAATAGCATATTTCACTTATTCCTTTGAAAAAAGGCTTCATTTTAGTATTGTGTATAAGGTAGTTGGTCTTCAGTGGAGTCTAAAATTTATCAGAGAAAAGCAAAGACAAAGGGCCAATTCACTGTACTTCTTATCCTTGAAATATGTTTAGGGATTATATATGAATACATTTTAAAACTGAGTATTATCAATACAAAATAAGTTATTCAGATGCAGAAAATAAAACAGTGGCCATAAATATACAAAATTATGTCTGCTCTCCCTAGTAACAGGAGAAAGCTGGTATAAAGCAATAAATTAGAAAAATAAATAAGGTTGATAATAGCCAGAGTATATTTAGAATGAGGTAAAAAGATACATTTTCATACATATTATAGGTAGATATGTATAATGATGAACCATGTAAAGTGGTCATACAATGTGATAGAGAAATTTGACATATTTTTGTTTCTTCTCAAAACCTCGTAATGGTCAGCTTTCAGTTAAAAGGCAAAGGCTTTGTAGTGTTCTAAAAGCCCCATGCTCTTGGGACTCTTGGCCCTTTTCTCCTCCTCATTGCCAGTTGCTCACTGATTGAGCCACCTGGGTCTCCTTGATGTTCCTGAAATGTGTTAGGTGTGATTTCTGCTTAAGGATTTGTTCCTATTTTTCTGTCTAGAATGTGCTTCCCCCATAGATCTGTGCAGCTAATTTGTTTGCTCACTTTGGCCTTTGCTCAAATCTTCTGTTATTAAAGAGACTCACCTTAGCCTTCCCACTCAGCATTATATGTTCTGTCCGTCCTTTACCCCTCCACAATGACAGTCTTTTTTATTCTCTCCAGTGATTTATTCCAAGTGTCTAGGACCTACCTTATTGATTCAACAGAAGCAAAAACAAATACGAAAAGGTATACACACAAAGCATTTCTTTATTTTAGCATTGCTTAGTAATAAGAAAAATCTAGAGATCCCCTAAGTATCCTTTGGTATAAGCCATGGTTATATGCTTTCTAAGGAGTATTATACCGTATTTAAATAAATGTGGGCAATTCATATATCAGAAATGCTATCAGAAATGTATGGGTAAGTGACTAAAGTGGATTTTAGAATCAGTAAGACATGACCTAATTGTGTGGAGGGGAGCCTCTGCCTTTAAATTCTATGTGATACAGAAGAAACGCTTTCTAAATATATACTTCAAATTGACAACAGTTATCTTTGGGAAGGAAGTGAGATAGGGAAGGAAAGTACATGTGAAGAAGAATTTATGCATCGCTCAGTTGTTTTTAACAAGAATATTATGATGTGTGTTTTAATGCTAAAATGAAAATAAAATGAGTGGTTTCATGCTCTCAGAGAAAGGTCAAATTCTTTTATGATGAGGTCACATTTGAGTGGAAATGTAAAGAATGCACGCACTTCTGGGCTCAACCCCTGGGTTGGGAAGATCCCCTGGAGAAGAGAAAGGCTACTAACTTGTTTTCTGGCCTGGACTCTGTATAGTCCGTGGGGTCACAAAGAGTCAGTGACTGAATGACTTTCACTTTCACTTAAAAAGCAAAGCCTGTAAGATGGAGGAAGAATGGAAGAATAGGGCAATTGAGAGAAGTTTACACTGCGGTATACTCTCAGTGCAGAGGTTGCTGGCGGAAATGGCACCAACACATCTTCAACATGAGCGGAAGCTCCTTGTATGACTATGAATTGCTCAGTTCTGGGAAGAAATGATGGAGGCCCAGTTATTAAAAACTTCGCACACTACACTAAGGATTGAGTGCTTTAGTATATAAGAATGAGAAGCCACGGCTGGGGTGGCTGAACTATATGTTGTTAAAACTGGCATTTAAAGAAAATTAGATTGACCCTGTTGGGCAGAACAAGGAAGTAAGAAAAACTCATTTTTCCTAGTCCAACTGGATGTGGTCAGACTGTACCCACAGATCTCCTGACAAGGACTAGGGCTTCTGAGGACAATGAGATACAACCTTTTACTTTAAAGCATTAGATATTTCTGCTCATTTCTGACTTTTTTCCCCTTTGTCACTTGTCACACAGAGTTAACATTAAGCATAATGTTAGGAGTCACTGCAATTACTTATGTAAGCAAACTCTGAGGCTTTAAAATATTGTATATTTCATTCCTAACAATTTGATTGATTTCTCTTTACTTCATACTAACATATTTCATTCATTTCTTCAGTTGTGGGAAAATTAAGCAAAAATTACTGTGTACCTTCCATGAACCATTAACTCTGGTAGAAGGCTTGAAATAAATTGAAAAAATGAAGATAACCTAAAAAACTTTTTTTTAAAAAGCTGTAATGAAATCGAGTAGTAGAGATACAAATATGATAAAAATGAAAATATATATTTTTTTAGGATGTGAAGTAAGGAAAATATAAATGCAGATGCTAAGAATGTCTGTTCTTAAAGAGTTGGGAAAACCAGACCACCACACCTA
>SJYC01078114.1:0-17983 GCA_006408675.1 Madoqua kirkii | reverse complement strand
TGGCTGCCAAAACATTAATAAATGTTCTTTATATATAAGCAGAAATGCTGCAGACAGGTTGAATGGAGGTTTGTATTTTGGCAGTTATTGTTGCTCTTGTTCTTTTTTGGAGGAAAAGCAAATTTTCTTGAGATCTCATAATGCTAATTCAGAACTTTGAATTTTATGAGGTTTAAATCTGGAGGTATTCAAAACACTGACATAGCTTTGTTGGTTTTGTTTTTTTCTTCATTAAAAACAAAAACTAAAAAAAAATTCAAATGATGTTGAAACATTAAAAGACTATTCCATATGTGTCATTGATTTAATTATATTTGCATTTGAAATAAACATTCAGGTCATCAAAGGAACAGAAGGAGTAAGGAAAAACTTTCAAATGATGAGAACAAGTCATTAGATACGAGAGGCAGTTTGTAAAGGTCTCCACTGGCCCAATACAGAGCAATTTACACATTAAGTTAAATAATTGTTGTCGTTTAGTTGCTAAGTCATGTCTGACTCTTTGCAACCCCATGGACTACAGCATGCCAGACTTCCTTGTCCTTCACTATCTCCTGAGCTATGCTCAAACTCATGTCCATTGAGTTGGTGATCACTTCTCCTCCTGCCCTCAATCTTTCTTTTCCAGCATCAGGGTATTTTCCAATGAGACAGCTCTTTCAATCAGGTGGCCAAAATAGTGGAGCTTCACCTTCAGCATCAGTCCTTCCAAGGAATATTCAGGGTTGATTTCTTTTAGGATTGACTGGTTGGATCTCCTTGCTGTCTAAGGAACTCTCAAGAGCCTTCTTCAATACCACAGTTTAAAAGCATCAATTATTTGGTGCTCCGCCTACTTTATGGTTCACATAACTCACATCCATACATGACTACTGGGAAAATCATAGCTTTGACTATACAGGTCTTTGTCGGCCAAGTGATACCTCTGCTTTTTAATAACGTATCCAGGTTTGTCATAGCTTTTCTTCCAAGGAGCAATCATCTTTTAATTTCGTGGCTGCAGTCACCATCCACAGTGATTTTGGAGCCCAAGAAAATAAAGAAAGTAAAGTCTTTTACTGTTTCCATTTTTTTCCACCTCTGTTTGCCAGGAAGTGATGATATAAAAGGGAAAGTGGGCTTGGGGGAATAGGGTGAGCAGGTTGTATGATCAGACAGTGTTTCTTCGCCATCACCTGATTCTCAGAAGGATTTGATAAGCTGGGGAAAGGTGGTTTGATGTTTCATATTCCAATCCTTAAGTTTCCAGTACTTTCTGAAATTCAAAATGAGACAAACTTCAAGAGGCCTTTGGGCTGGAGAAAAGCCTGGCAATAATTTGATCAAGTGAAGTAGCAGGCATTTTGTACAGATTGGTCAGTGTGGGCCAATATTTCAGTTTATTAATCATTTATGAGACAAAGATAGGGCTTTAGCATATCTGTGTTTGACTTTGTCAAAGGTTAACAAGGGTGTCATCTGTGTGTCTTATCTAAGTCATATGGTAAGGCTTGGTTTTGGCAGTAAGATATTTCCTAGACCACAGAAGTTTGGGGTCAATATCTTAACTACTGATAGTTTTGAGGAGCACAAGGCTCAAGTACAATTTAACATTGTCAGTAGAAAATATTATGCTAGGCAATAGTAGTACAAGACAGTATTCATGCAATCAAAAAATTTAATTTTGTAGTGAGACATATACATAAATATACATAAATCATACATATATAAACCATACATCTAAAATTATACTGTCAATATAAGACTCTGAAGAGAAATAGAGAAAGAGAAGAGACTGGCTTGATGCATATAGAGGTTTTGTGTTGTACTTGTGTTACATTCATTTGTGAAATCAAAAGTGGTAAGTCTAGAGCATGAGGTTTTTTGAGTCTTGGCCCTTAGGAGGAATTTAATATATAATTACTAGGGGAATTTATTTTTATTTCAGTTTATTCATACAAATGCAAATAAAAAAAATTTAAGAAATGTTTTCAAGAAATTCTCTTTAGTTGTTAATTAGCAAAATACAGGACACATAAGATGGTAAAGATGAGCAAAGAAAACCTGAGCAAAGGAAACTGAAGGACTGTGAAGATAGTTTCAAGCCAGAAGACAAGCAACCTTGACATTGACCTTGATATATAGGGAGGCATTGATATTTTGAACTATAAGTTGATCCAAATAAAACTTTAAGTTTAGAAAGTCTGATTTGAAAGCAGTGCATTAATTGGTTTGGAGAAGCAAATAAGAAATCAATTAATAAATGCTGTAAATAATTCAGATAATGAGAAGAAACTAGGACTGTGAGATTGGGTAGTTGCAAATAAAAAATGTTCAAATATTCAGAGCTGGTGAAGAAGTAGGATTCAGCTGAGCAATTGATTACCCTTGAGTGGTTAAAAAATAATAATTTGTTAAATAATGGCCCCCAAACTTTCATATTTAGTGAAAATAGACAAGTTCATTGTCAAACAATTTTGGAGCTGATGGAAAAACTAAAGAGAAAAAGACAAAAAATACAAAAAATCCCTTTGACTACATTGGAAAACCATCAATGCGCAAGGTGGCAAGTACTCAAAGGACAAATCGCTGAGAAATAAAGTACAGGAACTTAACTCAGCAGTGGGGTTATGTGCCAGATCATTTGCAAATAGGACTATAATAATTTTTCTCCTTATATACATGCTAATTTGCAGTAAGACTTTTAAACTTTTCCTATCGAAAGTATATTTCTTTATCTCTTGAATCTGAAATTGTGACTTGCTTTGTGACCAGTACATTATGGCAGATGTAGCATCTTGCAATTTCAAGATTAAACCTGAAAAAAATATCCTTTACTTCTGTTAATTTTCTTATAACTCTAACCAACTGAAATATGGACTGGGCTAGAGGAAGATAACATATGTATGGGCCTGTTGTCTTCACTGATGAATGATATCATATCAGTCACAGAGCAGAGCCATTTAATTGACCAGTAACTCATCAAAGAAACAAGAGTAACTAAGTCAAGAAGAGAACTGCCCAGTGGCACTCAGACAAAATTGCTAACCCCCAGAATCATGAACTAAATCAATGATGATAAAATGAACAGATTCCTAAAAATAATGTTTTTTTATTATTGTTTACACAGGGACAGTTAGGATATCTGAATAGTTAAAAGTATATTAAAGCACTGGATAGTTAAAAGTATATTAAAGCATTGAATCTGTAGACACCTCCCCGCAATGGATACTGCAAACCAGATGATTTTTACATGTCATTTTACTAATTTAGGGAAGAAATATTACTAATCGTACACACAAAAAAAGTGACTAATGAAGCCTGTAGTAAATACCATATTTGAGATAATGAAAGGTCTTTCCCTTACAATATCGAATAAGAAGAGGATGTCTATAGTATTTCTACAGTCTGGAAAAAAAATAATATTTATGTCACCAATTCTATTGAACATTGTCGAATAGGTTCTTGATTCTGATAGCAAAGTAAGATAAAGAATTTAGTAAAAGATTTAAGAATTGAAAACAAAAAGAGAAACTATCATTTTTTTTGCAGACATATGATTATTTGTGTAGAAAATACAAATATATTCTAAGTAATATATATTTTAAATAGTTATTTTAAAAATTGTAGGGATAATGAAATATCAGTAACAGATTTCAAAAATATTTTCCATATGATAACAACTGAAAACCAAACAGTACATAGATAGTCTGCAAATCAATAGATAACTGTTATGGGTTGAATTGTGTTCAATCATTATTCATATGTGGAAGTACCTAACCTCTCATATGTAACATCATCTGGAATGGATATTTACAGAAGATATCAACTTAAAATGAGATCATTTGAGTGGGCTCTGAATCAGATTGGCTGATGTCCTTCTAAAACAGGAAAATTTGGACATGAAGTCACACACAGAAGACAACGTAAAGAATCTTAAGAGGAAGACAGCCATCCTCAAGCCATGGAGAGAGCCCTAGAACAGAGCCTCCCCCCACAGCCCTCATAAGAAGTTTACCAGCAACCTGATTTTGGATTTCTAGGGTCTAGAATTGTGAGACCAAGATGTCTGTTGTCTTAGCCACCCATCCTGTGGTACTTTGTTTTGGCAGCTCCAGAAAGTTAAGAACTGATGCTAAAGCTGAAACTCCAGTACTTTGGCCACCTCATGCGAAGAGTTGACTCATTGGTAAAGACTCTGATGCTGGGAGGGATTGGGGGCAGGAGGAGAAGGGGACGACCGAGGATGAGATGACTGGATGGCATCACCAACTCGATGCACATGAGTTTGAGTGAACTCCAGGAGTTGGTGATGGACAGGGAGGCCTGGTGTGCTGCAATTCATGGGGTCGCAAAGAGTCGGACACGACTGAGCGACTGAACTGAATTGAACTCAACCCAAAATGTTCCCTGGTAGTTCAGTTGGTAAAGAATCCACCTGCAACACAGGAGACCTGGGTTCTAACTCAGGGTTGGGAAGATCCCTTGGAGAAAGGAATAGCTATCCACTTCAGTATTCTGGCCTGGAAGAGTCCCATGGACTGGATAGTTGCAAAGAGTCAAGCCACAACTGAGCAACTTTCACTTTCACACTTTCAAAAGGCCGCAACAGATAGCTTATAAAGGAAGAAATAGAAGTATTCATTAAAGTACTGATTAAAGTAATGAAAATGTCGGGCTGGCCAAAAAGTTCGTTCTGGTTTCCATATAATGTTAGGGAAAAACCTGAATGCACTTTTTCGCCAACTCAGTATAATCATATAAGGCTGGAAGTGAAAAAGTGAAAGTTTAGCCACTCAGTCCTGTCTGACTCTTTGAGACCCCATGGATTGTAGACTACTAGGGTCCTCCATCCATGAGATTTTCCAGGCAAGAGGACTGGAGTGGGTTGCCATTTCCTTCTCCAGCAGATCTTCCTGACCCAGGGATCGAACCTGGCTCTCCCACATTGTAGGCAGACACTTTACCATCTGAGCCAACAGGAGGGAAGTGATTGGAAATCAGATCAGAAAGATGATATCAATGTTCACTCTTAATATCAACAAATATATAAAGGAAGGAAGGGCAATTTCCATTTCAGGTGAACATGTTGAGAAGACTGTCAGAATACACTGATAAGAGAAGGGCAGACTAGCCTAGTTTTGTCATTGTTGTTTAGTCACTAAGTCATGTCCAACTCTTTGTGATCCTTCATGCACTGGAGGCCGGCCAAGCTGCTCAGTCCATGGGATTTCCCAGGCAAGAATATTGGAGTGGGTTGCCATTTCCTATTCCAGGGGATCTCCCTGACCCAGGGATCACTGGCAGGTGGATTCTTAACACCTGAGCTGCCTGGAAGCCAAAGCCTAGTTTGCAGGAAGGCAATTTACTAGCACTCATCAAAGTTAACATGTCAACTTTGAAGTGACATATATTTTAGGAAAACATATATTTTCCTAAACATATTTTTTAGGGAACATATATTTTAGGAAAAATATGTTTACCCATGTATATGGACTTCATTACTTTTCAAGAGAGAAAGAAAAATTAAAAACATTGCCAGTGGTAAAATATATTACTGTATGAGAGTAACAGATATTAATATGTGTAGACATGGAAAGTGCTCCAAGACAAGTCAGTTGCAAAACATGACTGCATGAACATTGTATTTTTTGCATTTTGTCTTGGGAAAAACCATGTATTGCAAGATAAACATTCACTCGTTTGTAGATGTTAGAAAATCTGATAAGATTGTAACAAATGCTTCTGTCAAGGTAATTTACTTCTCAGAGTAATTGGTTTTGTCTTTTATAGTGTCTTTGAAAGATTGAATCTGGAGTTGTATTATTAACTCTTCTGGCTTTATTTTTCTGATAAATGGTATTCTCATAATTCTTATTATATTTGTCAGAAAATAAAGGAATTAAAATTGGTTCTCTTTTTCTCATGAAGTTACTTGAAGGCCAAATATGAGAATGGAATTAAACCATAGTTCAAAAAGACACATGTACCCCAGTGTTGATTGCAGCACTATTTACAACAGCCAGGACATGCAAGCAATCTAAATGCCCATTGGCAGATGAATGGATAAAGAAAATGTGGTACATATATATGGTGGAATATTACTCAGCCATAACAAGAAATGAAATTGGGTCATTTGAGTGATATGGATTGACCTAGATTCCATCAAACAGAGTGAAGTGATTCAGAAAGAGAAAAACAAATATCATATATTAATGTATATATGTGGAATCTAAGAAAACAGTACAAGTAGATCTATTTGGAGAGCAGAGATGAGATCCCCATGGACAGAGGAGCCTGGCTACAGTCCATAGGGTCACAGAGAGTCAGAGATGACTGAAGCGACTGGAATGCCAGCACATATGCAGTAGAAACTCAGACACAGGGAGGGAAGATGAGGGTGGTATGAAGTAGGAGATTAGGACTGGCATGTATATATTATCCGTGTCAAATAGATGGGCTTCTCCAGTGGCTCAGTGGTAAAGAATCTGCCTGCAGTGCAGGAGATGCAAGAGACTTGGGTTCGATCCCTAGGTTGGGGAGATCCCCAGGAGAAGGGCATGGTAACCCAATTCAGTATTCTTGCCTGGAGAATCTCCACATACCAAGGAACCTGGCGGCCTACGGTCCCTAGGATCACATAGAGTCGAACATGACTGAAGTGACTTAGCACATATGTGTAAAATAGATAGCTAGTGGAAAGCTGCTGTATAGCACAAGGGATTGAGCTTCAGGCTCTGTGATGACCTAGAGGTCTGGGATGGGGGAGCAGGTGGGAGGGAGGTCCAGAGGGAGAAAATATATGTGTACACATAGCTGATTACAGACCACTGTAAAGCAATTATACTCCAACAAAAAGATGATTAAAAGTAATAATAAAGGAATTCTACTTATAATTTTATTTAATGGCAAATAAATCCAAATACTGAAAACTTATATATGCAACAGTGATGGCAGAAATAGCACACAATGAGATCTGTGATGGGCACAGTGAACTTTTAATTATAACAAAATTCTAGGCAATCAGTATGTTTCTACAGTGCAGTGGCAAAGACATTGGATACTGGAGACTGATACACTTCCTTAATATGTAACTGGAAGTTATTATTCCTGTGACTCAGTTTCTTCAATTGTAAAATGGAATTAGTACTAGAACTTATTAATATGAATGCTTTTCTCATAGAGTTCTGAAGATTAAAAAAGTGAACATACAGAAGACCATCTTGCATATAATACATTGCCAATATTTGGAATGTAACACTGTGATAGATTATGGTCACTTAGAATAATTTTGGAGATGTGTCTATTGTCACAAATATTCAGGAAGATAAATCAGGTCGTGAAATAAAGTTGTATAATTAGACGTAGATGACTGTGTGCCTTGCTATTCATTATTTGACTTTGCTAATGAGATTGAAAGGAAACCTGGGACATTAATAGCTATCTTATTACTGGCTGATTCATCAGTGAAAATCTCATAGCCAGGGAGAAATATTGAGGTTCTTACAGTGGAGCATTCCAATTTCCTTTGAATAAGAAGACAGTGAAGAGTGCTAGAAACTTGTGTTTTAAAAAAATGAGAAAAGGCAAAGAATTGTAATAGAAAACTATTGTAGATGGCATTCATTTATTAGTCATGACTAAGCTTACTGGTAGACCCATTTCCTTTATAATTCTGCAGAAAGATGGTAAATTCATCAAATTCCTTAGTCATAAAAATTTTATATTTTTTAAAAATGAATTACCTCCTGTGGGTTCAAAATTTTATGTAAGTTGCTCCATGTAACACATAACAATCTCATGAGGTCATTAGCATTGCCTTTTATAGACAAAGAAACTAAAGAGAGAATTTGAGCCATTTTCTTATAAGTTGAATGCAGAATGTGTCAACCCAATTTTCACTAAAAAGCTGTTTATACAGTGGACTCACTTTCAGTGAAGGGCTGCATTTAACTGTTGCCTAAACCAGAGGCTTGGCAACATCAATGACTAGCTCCTTCCCACTCTTTCCTTGTAACATACACACAGAATACAAAAATTTTAATTATATATCATAGATTCAATTTTGTATGTTTTGCTGAAATCAATCCAAGCTTCTCTGTCTCTAGTGCTTTGAATCTAAATTAGGCGAACAGTCTTTTCCCTGGATTATTGCAATGGTAACTTCCTCCACTGGCTACTTTTCTTCAGATTTTTCCTTCCTCCAGTGCATTTCTCAGTTTATAGCCAGAGAAGTCGTTCCAAAACATAAAGCTGACAGGTCAGTCCCTGCTTAAAACTCTCCAGTTGCATCTCCTTGTTCTCAAAACAATGCTCATCCTCCTAACCATGTTAAGAGACTGGCATTCTTTTGCTCATATTCTCTACATCCTCATTTCAGAAGCAGATTTCTTACCCACTATTTTCTACTTCCAAACCTTCTGACATTTATACATGTATTTTCATTTTTATTAGTATTTATACATGCATTTCCTTTTCCTATAGCTAAATTCTACTTATCTTTCAAAGCTCATTTTAAGTTATTATTTAGTTGAAGGATAATTGCTTTACAGATTTGTTGTTTTCTATCAAACAGCAGCTAGAATCAGCCACAGGTGCACCCACGTCCCTTCCCTCTCATCTCTCTCCCCATCCCACCCCTCTAGATTGTTACAGAGCCCCTGTTTGAGTTCCCTGAGTCTTACAGCA
Organism: Madoqua kirkii; assembly: GCA_006408675.1. Taxonomy (NCBI): domain Eukaryota; kingdom Metazoa; phylum Chordata; class Mammalia; order Artiodactyla; family Bovidae; genus Madoqua; species Madoqua kirkii. The sequence continues at coordinate 9,316 of SJYC01078114.1, read as the reverse complement.
ACTTCCCATTGGCTATCTATTTTACATATGGTATTGTAAGTTTGTTACTCTCTCCAGGTAGCTCAGACAGTAAATCGTCAGCCTACAATGCAAGAGACCTGGGTTCGATCCCTGGGTCAGGAAGATCCCCTGGAGAAGGAAATGGCATCCCACTCCAGTACTCTTGCCTAGAAAATCCCATGGACTGAGGAGCCTGGTAGACTACAGTCCAAGGGGTCACAAAGAGTCAAACACGACTGAGTGACTTCACTTCACTTTCTCCATACGTCTCAGACTCTCCCTTATCTCCTCCCACTTTGTCCATAGGTCTGTGCTCTGTGTCTTTTTCTACATTGCTATCATGCAAATAAATTCATCAGTATCATCTTTCTAGATTTCATATATGTATGTTGTTGCTACTGCTAAGTCATTTCAATTGTGTCCAACTCCATGCAACCCCATAGACGGCAGCCTACCAGGTTCCCCCGTCCCTGGGATTCTCCAGGCAAGAACACTGGAGTGGGTTGCCATTTCCTTCTCTGCTGCATGAAAGTGAAAAGTGTGTCATATGTGTGTGTTAGTATACAATATTTATATTTATTTTTTTGCCTTACTTCACTCTGTATAATAGGCTCTAGATTCATCCTCCTCATTAGAACAGACTCAAATGCATTCCTTTTTGTGGCTGAGTATTATTCCATTGTATAGATGTATCACAACTCCTTTATCCATTCATCTGTTGATGGACATCTAGATCAAAGTACGTTTATCTTGTATCACTTTTACCAGGAAGTCTTCCTTGGATTCATGACTCTAATCTCTAACTGCCTGTGTGTGCCAGTTAATCATTTTTAACCTTTCCCTATTGGGTGTAGTTTCTAAGCTGCACTGACAACTATTTCCTTGTCTACATTTTGTCCATGCACATACACACTTGCTGTGACATATACAGTACACACACAAATACACACTCTATTTGTTCATTCATTCCTTGCATAAGATCTTAGCATAGTAAATTTTTCTGAGCTCCGTCTTTTATATTGGCAAAATTAGAACTAAGTACCTACCTTGTTATCTTGCAAAATCTATATGAGAAAAATAGGAAAAAAATACATATGTATGTATGCTTGATAGAAAGTCTTTCTTTCATGATAATAGTTAACAAGTCTGTTCAAACTTCACTGTAATTACTATAGTGACTGACTTATTTTTAGAGGCATTTTGCTTTGTCCAATACTACTTTAGCAGTAGTAGAGATTTGAAAAGGGGTACCTTTTCAGTGGACTTCATTTCCTACAAACCAAGGGTGAAGAAAACCCCCTCCATTCTGTCCTGGTTCTACCCAAGTTTGCCCCCTAGTGTCAGAATCTATCTAAATCTCTGAGCTACATTGGTTCCAGTCAAACATCTTGCTGTAAAGCTTGAAAGACCTGAGAAAAAAGTGTGGTGATGTCATGGAAAATATCTGTATTTACAAATGGTAGCTGATAAACTGTGTTATAGATGGAAAAGATGTGCAGTGTTATTCTGGAAACTGTAGCCTGGCTAGTCATCAATGCAAAATAAACTCTTGTTTTTAAGTTGATTTTTTCCTTAAATTTCCTTTTTTAGATGAACTAATAAAAACAAAACATCCTAATAATTAAGGTTTCAATTCATTTAGACTTTGCTTGAAATGCAAGGATTTGTGATCATGGCCAGAGTGGCTAGAGCCAAGTGAAGAATTTGGGAGGCCCTCATGCCTTTTTTTTCTGTGTTAGACAGGACTATGAAGAGCTAGAAAAGCAGCTGAAACAGGTCTTTAAGGAGCGAAGCACCATCCTCCGTCAGCTGACAAAGACATCAAGAGAACTTGATGGAATTAAAACCAACCTTCAGGTGAGATGAAAACTAATTTTCTCAGCAGCCAAGTATAGGGAATCACCTAGTTGTCTCAGTGGATTGTTGCATGAAGACTTCCACAATTTTTTTTTTACCAGTTTTGAATATATTCCTGGGCTTGAACATGGGATTTATTATTTATTATTATATGAGCTTTGAAAAGAAATGTCATTTGAAATGCAGTCTAAGAATCTGGGGTTTGCAGAATCAGGAATGAGAAATCTGTGTGCTTGGCAAAGCCATCAATTTCTCACAGCTTCTAAGATCAACTTGACCCCTGTGTTTTTTATATTACAAAATGATGAAAAGCAATTATGGCCAGGACTTAAATGAATATATAAATGATCTCTAGGAGAGAACTTTAAATTCCACAAAAAATACTTCTGAAAATTCTTTGATAAACCTCATTACTACAGCGGATAAAACCTCACAAAGTAAAGTGTCATCTGTGAAAATATATTAACATTCAGTGAAATCTCAAGTAAAAACCAAACACAATACCTATACTTGAAAAGTTTCTGAAATATCTGAGAATATATTTTAATATTTTCCTTTAACATTGTAGATATTGAATATACAGTGTACCCCCAAAAGCTTTGCATGTGTTATAGAATTTAATTCTCATAATATACCAATGAGAATAGGCATCATAAATGTGATTTTTCTTATTATACATGACGAATCATTCTTGAATGGCACAAGGAAGCCAGAATTTAAATACAAGCAGCCTGACTCAAAGCTGGTCTGTTAGTTATTGCCCAGAAGCAGGCTTCTGAACCTTGCGTAATCACCACTGTTCTCAGCTTTCTAGTCCTGTGACAGCGACGATGGTGTCTAACCACTACAGCTGCATTTTATTGAATGTGGTCTCTTGTAGGTACTCTTTCTTCACTTTTAAAAATTAATTTTCACATGATAATTATGCTATGATTATTAGTAGTCTCATTTGATAGGTAAAAAAAAAAAAAAAAAAACAGAGTTAGAAAAGGGCTCGGAAACTAAGGGCACGTGGACAGTTGGGAGACAGATCTGCTATTTTGAAGTCAGCACCCAAGCTCACATTCCAGAAGCTGTATTACGTCTTGAGTACATGAAGACAGAAAAATCACTTAGACTCCAGTAGGACACAGTGACAGATAACATGATGGTAACAGTGCAGGAATGCCAGTTCTATGGTGGGAGTATCCACGGAGCATTAGGGATATAATTATAGGACAAAAATGCCTGTGTATTGATTACCGTAGGAAGCTGATGCCAGAACTGTACCTTTTCGTTAAGTGGAAATTCAAAAATTTTCTGAGACAACAAAGAATATTTGACACTTGCGCCTTCCAGGAGGAATAGAACATCTGGCACTGAGAATTTTCTAAGCATGTAGTAAAGAAATGCCATAAGCGGTCAATCTTTACAATATTTCCAGGGTTCTCAGTCTCTCTGGACCTGTAGCCTGTCAAGACATCTAATTACAGTCTAGGAGGTTATTTGAAATAAATGTATAATTTTGTGTGGAGTTACCTTTTTAAAAGAGTAACAAGTCAATCCCTAAATGTACTTGAAAAATTTTTTTTTAATTTTGTGCCAGTCATTGTACAAGGTGAATTTTTAAATTTTTTCTTGTTAAATCTCCTTAACAATATCGTCACAAAATTATGATAACATTTTTATAATTTTGAAATGAGGAAGCAAAATTCAAATAGGTCAAGGAAATTTCCCAAAGGCATACATCTAATAAATGAGTAAATATTGTTAATTGTACATATTTTATTTTCCAATAGGGCTTCATAAGATTTGTAAGTCTTGTTCATCTCTGTAACCATAGCACCTGAATGGCTTAGTAATGCTGATCAGTCAATAAACATTGTATTGATTAATTATTAGGTATATCAATCTTTAGTATCCTCAAAGTCATCAAAATTATTTTCTAAGATACGCATCTCACTTCTCTGCCATTGCTGGGGAAATAATAATTTATTAAGTACTGTCCTGCTCTTTAATTGCATATACTTTGCAGAGCCCCATCTGTCTACCTACTCTTTTTGCCTTTATATTTCTTTATCTCATACTTTTGTACTTTTTCAATTTCTTGAAGAAAAGATGGTGACTTTTAAATTTTGGTTTCTTTTACAATGCCAGAGTATAGCATATAGCCAAGTGAATAAGCATATTTATGCAAAGTTATGTCACACATCTATTATCACCTTTGAGTTTTCCAATAACTGTCTACTGTTGTTCCATCGTTAAGTTGTGTCTGACTCTTTGAACCGCATGGACTGCAGCTTGCCAGGGCCCCCTATCCTCCACTGTCTTCTGTGGCTTTTCTAAATTTTGTGTGTAATAGTGGATCAGCCATGTCCAACTCTCTGCAACTCCATGGACTGTAGCTCACCAGGCTCCTCTGTCTATGGAATTCTCCAGACAAGAATGCTTGAGTGTGTTGCCATTTCCTTCTCCAGGAGACCTTCCTGACTCAGGGATCAAACCCTGGCTTCCCTTAATTGCAGGCAGATTCTTTACCATTTGAGCTACCTGGGAAGCCCTAAATTTGAAATCCCACAGTTTATCAAATGCTGGTTCAATTCAGTTCAGTCTTTCAGTGGTGTCCGACTTTTTGCGACCCCACGGACTGCAGCAAACCAGGCCTTCCTGTCCATAACCAACTCCCTGAGTTTACTGAAACTCATGTCCATTGGGTTGGTGACGCCATCCAATCATCTCATCCTCTGTTGTCCCCTTCTCTCTTCTCGCCTTCAGTCTTTCCCAGCATCAGAGTCTTTTCCAATGAGTTGGCTCTTCTCATCAGGTGGCCAAAGTATTGGAGTTTCAGCTTCAACATCAGTCTTTCCAATGAATATTCAGGACTGTTTTCCTTGAAAATTGACTGGTTTGCTCTCCTTGCAGTCCAAGGGACTCTCAAAAGTCTTCTCCAGCACCAAAGTTAAAAAGAATCAATTCTTTGGTGCTCAGCTTTCATTATAGTCCAACTCTCACATCCATACATGACCACTGGAAAAACCATAGCTTTGACTACACGGACCTTTGTGGGCAAAGTAATGTCTCTGCTTTTTAATGTGCTTTGTAGGTTGGTCATAACCTTCCTTCCAAGAAGCAAGTGTCTATTAATTTCATACCTGCAGTTACCATCTGCAGTGATTTTGGAGCCCAGAAAAATGAAGTCTGTTACTGTTTCCACTGTTTCCCCATCTATTTGCCATGAAGTGATTGGACCAGGTTCCATGATCTTAAGCTTTCTGAATGCTGAGCTTTAAGCCAACTTTTTCACTCTCTTCTTCCACTTTCATCAAAAAGCTCTTTAGTTCTTCATTTTCTGCTGTAAGGGTGGTGCCATCTGCATATCTGAGGTAATTGATATTTCTCCTGGCAATCTTGATTCCAGCTTGTGCTTCATCCAGCCCAGCATTTCTCATGATGTACTCTGCATGTAAGTTAAATAAACAGGTTGATGATATACAGCCTTGAGGTACTCCTTTCCTGATTTTGAACCAGTCTGTTGTTCCATGTCCAATTCTAACTGTTGCTTCTTGACTTGAATACAGATTTCTCAGGAGACAGGTCAGGTGGTCTGGTATTCCCATCTCTTGAAGAATTTGCCACAGTTTGGTGTGATTCACAGTCAAAGGCTTTGGCATAGTTAATAAAGCAGAAGTAGATGTTTTTCTGGAACTAATCCCACAATTTATCACACAAGGAAGTCGAAAGGCAGATTTTGTGACCTGTCCCATCATGGTCATATGGCCATGATGCACTTTCAAATGTAAATTAGATGGTTAGTGATTTCCCCTCAAACCTCCTCTATCCTATTTTCTTTATCAAGCTATTCTTTCCAAGGGCTTACCAGGTGATGCTAGTGGTAAAGAAACCACCTGCCAGCGCAGGAGATGTAAGAGACATGGGATCAATTTCCAATTCGATCCCTGAATTGGAAAGATCTCCTGCAGAAGGAAATGGCAGCTCACTCTATCATGCTTGTGTGAAGAATTCCATGGACAGAGGAGCCTGGCAGACTGCAGTCTCTGGGGTCACAAAGAGTCGGACATTGCTGAAGCGACTTAGCTGGAATACATGCACTCTCTGCAAATAAACACAGCATCTTTTATTGGCTATTTCCTAATAATGACCTCAATCATTTTAGGAAAGATTCTTCTTTTGTGAAGTTCACTCTACCACATGCCCATCAGAACACTTAACTTACTGTATGAAAATTGTTCCTAGCTTTAAGATGAAAAATTGGTGAAGGCAGACACCATGCCTTTGATGTTAAATAAATACTAAGTAAACAAAGTGTTTGCCATTCTTGTTATTGTTAATGTTTTACTTTTCATAGCTGCTCTTCCTACAAACAATATTATTGTCTCTATTTCAACTTTTAATATCAAGAAGGAGTTGTTACCATGTTAAATAGTTTAATGGGTATAAATAAGAAAGTTCTTAGGGAAGGCTTAACAAGACAGCTTACCTAATGAGAAAAGCTCACTGGAGTTCTCTGTTTTGATTCACAGTCTGTCAATGCTAAATTTGCCAGAGTAAATAAACACTAATGAGTGAGACAGTATTTTTTTTCCTTAATCCACTATCTATACAGTACCATTACAATTTGAACTGGTCCTAGTTTTTTTTATATGTATTCTAATGCATTACTTATAAATAATAGATAGACATGACCAAATAGGTACATTCCATTTGACTGCTTTTATTTTGAATATATTATTATTTAGCTTATTTAGAGAGGTCTTTTATGTCTCCTTTTGTTTGTAGAAACTATGCCAAAACAAGTTTAACATGCCTGCAGAAAACTTCGAATGAAGAACAGATAATATATTTTATATTCCATTATGGAGCTACCCTGCTGGCTCAGGTGGTAAAGAATCCACCTGCAATGCAGGAGACTGGAATTCAATCCCTGGGTCAGGAAGATGCCCTGCAGAAGGGAATGGACCTCACTCCAGTATTCTTGCCTAGAGAATCCCATGAACAAAGAGTCTGATGGGCTACAGTCCATGCATGGTGTTGCAAAGAGTTGGACACAACTGAGTGACTAAGCAAAAATACAGACATATTCATTATAAAGAAACTTAGATATTTGGAGAGTATTTTCTCTTTCATTGAACCTCTAAAGACTGAAACTCTGTTTACTCCCTTTCACTCACTGTATAGCACTTTCACTGGTTGGTGTCATAAACTGCGTCCTGAGAGCCAAGGGGACCAGCATAGCCTCATTTTCGCGTTCTTATTTCAGGGCACACCTTGTGTCATAAACACAACAGTAAAGTCAGCTTCGATCTATCACCTGAATAAGACTTCCTTTTCCCAATTTTCTTATCAGAATTTGAAAAACGATGAGATATCTGCTAAAACTGATGTTCAGAAGCTTCTGGAAATAGGTCAGAAACAAAGGTAAGGCTGTGTTCTTTTATTTTCTCAGTCCTTTTTTTCCATCGCCAAAATTCATTCAGCAACTTCACGTGAATAAGTTTATTTTAAATGCATTCATTTCTTTATAACCTTATTTACATTTTAATATATGAGAATCTTGCACAAATCACTATGGGTGGCACTTGAGATTCTATATTTCTAGTATATTCCCGGTGATGGGTGATGCTAATAGTGACCATGCCTATGTGCAGATCTCAATTCAGCTATTAAGGATCTGGAGTATGTTCCTCTATTATCTTATAAGATGGAGCCATAAGTCTGCCCATCAATGTACAGGTCCAACAGCTTTGACACAGTGGGCCATTTTTAATAGTATCACAACTTGATCCTGGTGATAACTGGGTTGGTAAAGAATGGGGCAATTTTATTAATAGCATAGTAGAATTAGAACATTTTTATTACTGTTATTTTGTTTATTTTTGAAGGAAGTGAAGTATGAGTTAGATTTATACCTAGTATTTAAAAAAAAACTGTATGACTTGAAATTGCTTGTCTAACAAACACACAAAAAAACCAAGGTATTATAAGGTAAAAAAGAGCTAGCCTTTGTTATTTGTTATACATTTATTAGAGGCTCTGCTTATATATATACATACATTTTTTTTGTTTCAATACCACAATTATAGAGTAGTTATTATTGTCCCCATTCAATAAATGGGAAATTATTGCTCAAAGTACTTAAGCAAGTTGCTGAGGGTTGTATTAAATTAGAATTTGCGCTGCTGTATCTTGCCTATAGTCATACCCTTTCAACTCAGTTTACCTATCCAAAGCAGAAAGCTGTTTAAGAAGTTGACAGACACTACACTATGTACCCTCTTAATACCATCTTGTATCTTCTCCACTGTCTCTGCCTCTTGACCCAGAAACCTCATGTCACTGAGGCAATGACATGTTAAAAATATCAAATGGAGCATCTCATCTTGACTCTTTTCATTATTTCAATGAAATCTTTATTTCTTGAACATGAAATTCTCTCTAGGGTCCAATATTAAAAGGATCTCATGTAAAATATAGGTCTGAGCATATTTTCAAAAGTACTTATTTTTAAACTATTTTACTGATTTGAAATAATCCACCTTTTCAAACACAAAAGCGTTTGTGGTTCACTGAGTTAGTGGAGAATTATAAACCATATTTTCAAAGGAATAGCTAATTAAAGCAGACCAAGTGCATTGAAAGTTATTAGCTTTGCAGACTCTCCCACGTTTGGAAAAGATAATAAGCAAAAACAGGAAAACAGAAATGACTTCTGCATAATCCATGTGCAACACCAGTGAGGGGATTGCATTGACTGAAGAGGACAGAGTGAGTCAGGAAAGATTAGAAAATGAGGCTGTCACGCGTAGACGGCGGCCATTCTTAAAAGTGGGCTGAAAGTGGACTTCAACAGAAGGCTCATTTAGGTAGCTCTGAAAAAGGATGATATAATTTAAAATGCATTTTAGGGGAATTATTCTGACAACATTGTTCATGGCAGATAGAAAGAGACATAGACCAGGTTGAGTAAAGGGAGCCTATAGAAGAGGACAGAGAGAGCTCATCAGTGAGCGCCATGAAGCGAAAGCAACAGCGTGAGTATTTCTTATTGCACAAGAGACATGGACGAAGAGACAGGCTTATGCATGATATGGAACAGGAAAAGCGCATTCCTTTAGTTTGCTGCTATTTTCTTAAGCTATCTAAGGCTGTTTCTACATGACACTCAAAATATCCATGTAAACAAGGAAAAAATATGACTAGAGTTGTGAAGAATTCCAGGTCATCATCTGTATATTTGGCATGGCATATGAATGGCAGATGATGGACCAAGTGTTTCAATGAATGGATTAAGTGGAGCAAATATTTTGGAATTATGCTTTTCAAGTTTCATCCAAAATGATAAAATTTGCTTAAAATACATAACTTATATAATGCACAAAGTCAGAATGGAAAGTTCAAGTAAATTTGATATGTGTTTTTTTCCTGTTTAGTTAGAGATACATAAAAATTATGATTATCTGAA
>SJYC01078113.1:0-11954 GCA_006408675.1 Madoqua kirkii | reverse complement strand
TTATCTGAAGGTGAAAGAGGCTATGTATCTTATTTCCAAAATAAGAGATATTGATAAATAGTAAAAGAGAAAAACCTTCTCAGACTATAAATAGTATTAACTGATTGCAAATTTAAAAGTATTATCAGAGCTTGAAAGATTATAATGTATTGCAGATGGCATCTAGGTATATACCTGAGTCCCAGTAATTCTTTGTCCTCTAGGATTACCACCTGGCCCTTCCCTAGAGAAGTGGTCTCTAGACTACTTTTTATCTAACTCTGGTATCACTGGATATAGTTAATTAGCTCAAAGTGGCCACACACACACACACAAAAAACTGAGTTGATTAGAATTTTCCTCTTGGAATTGTGTGTCAAGAAGCAGCTAATGAAATCTCTCTGTTTAGCTGTACTAGATTATAAGTAAGTAAATTCAGAGGCTATGAGGTGGCCATAAATAAGCAGGTAGAGCAGCATGTCTTTCCGCCAGAAGTACAGAAAAAAGAGTGTGTGTGGGTGTGCACACATGCACACAGAATTTTACATGAGAGCAAGAAAGTTGCACTGACTTTTGATTTTTACATTTACAGAAATATTTACACAGCCTAGGCAATATTCATAAAAGGATCCTCAAGTTGATGGAGAGACTTTTAAGCCATACCATATGACCAGTGAGAGTATGCAACCACAAAATAGGGACCCTGGGGGATAGAGGAGTACTCTGAAGTTTGGAGAAGGAAATGGCAACCCACTCCAGTATTCTTGCCTAGAGAATCCCATGGACAGAGGAACCTGGTGGGCTACCATCCACAGGGCCGCACCGAGTCAGACACAACTGAAGCCACTTAGCATGCATGCATGTCTTGAAAATAAAAAGGAGTGATATATTTTACGTTCTACAATGGTTGCTGGATAGAGATTCTGAGAAAGCAGTTTTAGACTCTGTGTACTAATGGATTTTACTATATTGAGTTCTCTGAAAAGGAAAAGAATGCCTGGGATAGCAGCAAGATTTCTTTCTATGATGTTACTGCAATACAGGCTGGTAACAATTCAAAAAAATACCTTCCTGTAGGGTGAGGCATTTTTATGTTTATAATTGGAAATGGAAGATGTGTGAAAGAGCTGCCTTTTAAAATTCCTTGTAACCATGCAATTCTATGCTAAAATATACTCAGCACTGGAGAAGCCTGTCACAGTTCTTTAGAATTTAAGCTTTAGTTCGGTGCCAAATAGGGCCTAGAGGAGCTCTGTCCTGTGCAAATCACACTTGGTGGACTGGGGTGGTCCTTGAGCAAGTCAGCAAGAATTTCTCATTGGAGTAAAACTCACCAAGTTTGGGGGGTTGGGGCCACCTAAAGCATGAGAGCAATAGGAATGTGCAGAAATAAGCTTGAAAAACCTAAGAGGAGATGGAAATATTCAAATATTTTAAAAGGACTGCTTTGCCATTCTGGTGGATAGCTCTCCTTGCCGTGAAAAGGTGCAGAATTCTCTGTTTCTCAAGTTTTTGTTAACAGCTTTTACAGCTTACTTTTTTTTTTCTTTCTCCTCATTGCCTATAGATGTCAGTATGTGGGTATTTTTGAATATATATGTATATATATTGGATTTTATAAAATTTATATTTTATAATTTAAAATATATGCATCACTTTAAAATAAAAATGAGAATTTTAAAATCCAGAAGTAATGCATAATTATTATAAGATTTTAATATAAAAGTTTTTAGTTGGAAATGTAGTAGTCCTAGGGCTTCCCTGATAGCTCAGCTGGTAAAGAATATGCCTGCAATGCAAGAGATCGTGGTTCGATTTCTGGGTCAGGAAGATCCCCTGGAGAAGGGATAGGCTACCCACTCCAGTATTCTTGGGCTTCCTTGGTGGCTCAGATTGTAAAGAATCCTCCTACAAAGGCAGAGACCTGGGTTTGATCCCTGGGTTGAGAAGATTCCCTGGAGGGGGATATGACCACCCACTCCAGGATTCTTACCTGGAGAATCCCCATGGACAGAGGAGTCTGGCCGGCTAACAGTCCATGGGGTCACAAAGAGGCAGACACGACTGAGTGACTAAGCTCACAGCACATGATAGTTCTGTTGTATTTTTATTCAGTACTTGTTGAATCTTTGGAATAGAACGTGGATCCTTCTGTCCTTCTTTTTGTCTCTGTCTCTCTCCCTCAATAGAGGCATTATAATGACTCTCTAGAATTTAGCACACATGGTCCAGAACACTGTTCCACTTCCTCTTTATGTATCAGTTTTCCATTTGCAATAAGATACTACAATTTGATGTGAAGTTTATTGAGTGCCTGGTGTGCTGTAAGCCTACAGTATAGGTAGACATTCATATTATATTATGTCACAAGTGTTCTTTGTGAAAAATATCAGAAGCAGTCATGGAAATGCAGATGTGGCACTTCTGGGGCTTGCCAGGTTGCACCTAATGGAAAAGAATCTGCCTGCTAATGCAGGAAACTTAAGAGATGAGGGTTCAATCCTTGGGTCAGGAAGGCCCCCTGGAGAAGAAAATAGCAACCCACTCCAGTATTCTCGCCTGGAGAATCCCATGGGCAGAGGAGCCTGGTGGGCTACAGTCCATAGGGTCGCAAAGAGTCAGACACGACTGAAGCGACTTAGCACAGTCAGGACATGTGACACTTCATTCTAATAAACAGTTTTAGTAAATGAAAGCAATTTGAGGCTGTAATGGAAACTGAGATTTAAAATCCACTTTAAACAAAAGCATATTAAAGCGTTACCCAATCATGCATAAATCATCTAAGAACCAAAGTGACTGTAATTATTTTATAACTTGTTCCTATTATGTTTTACTTTGATAAACAACATCCAGATTGATTCCAACGTTCGTATAGACTTTCATGGATAGTCCTAAAACTGAAAGAGTGACCTAGGAGTTTCTAGATAAGAAAACTGGAGGCGTCAGTTAAGTTCTTCTGAGTGAAGGAGCAGCTTGCGGTTGTGCAGGATGTGCTAGTCAAAGAATGAACACAGGGACCTCTAGTGGTACCAGTGGTTATGACAATAATCTCATGTGTATTAAGTGAGTATTTCCCAAGCATTTTGCATGCCTTATTGTCTCCTCCCCTACAAATCTATGAGGCGGTTCTGTCATTGTGCCCATTTTATAGATGGATAAAAATGAGTCTTAGGGTATACTCTCCTATTCCACAGTCTCCCTATTGTGGTTACACACCAAGAAAATATTTTTGTTCCAGAAGTTATATTTTGGCACTAGACTGAGAATTTTTGTTCGTACGCTAGGTTTTCATTTGGACGTTGCTGTTGCTTTGAAAGAGTTTAGTCCTCTAACCATACTTAAGACACTCACACTTGACATACATGCTTTATTCATATGCTGTTACCTGCTGTCTGGAGTGATAGCTTAGATGATCAAATGAAGGCACAGAAAGATAAAATCTGTCATAATTGAGAAAATCCTAAACCTTTGAAGGAAATGCATATTTATGAAAGTATTTAATTTTTAATGTGAGACAGGGTCTGTACATCCTAGTGAGCTTGAGACACAATGTGTATATGTGTGCAGACATGTGTTTTTTATTATCCCCAATAAATGAGCTTTCACATTAGAAGTAAGTCTTTTTTTTCTCTTTGTTTTTACAAAAGTCTCAGACCTTACACAAGATGTCTAAAACATAATGCTTTAGAATTAGTCAATTGGGGCATACAAGGGAATGATGATTTTATCCTATCAGCAAGTCTATGGTAACTTTTTTTTTTCCTGAACAGCGTGTTCATATGCTAGCATGCTGTCACTAAAATTAGCTTTCCAGCTCTTAATTATTTTATTGATATGATTTGACACATTATGCAGCTCTCACAGTGGGATTCTTATGAGACACAATAGCAAGGTAATTTCTCTTAAACACAGCTTTTTTTTTTGAGTTTCCATGGGAGACAGTACTCTTAACCAGAATCCTGAGATGCATCCTGTATATTTAACTGTGTCTCTATACATTCTAGTTATGTTTCCTAAGTGTATATGTGTGGTGAAATTTTATTTCATAGTGTACAGAGTTATATTATGTCTCTCTTTTCTTCTCTGTTTTCTCCTAAACAAGAGAACAAATGAAGGCTCTCCAGGAGGCCCTGGAAAGTCAGCTTAAGGAGACAGCTGACAAAGCAGAAAAACAAGAGGCTACTGTAAGTGTTTCTTTTTTGCATCCTTTGCTTTGGAGCTGAAGAATTGTTCATTTATTTTTTTCCCCCAAAATCACTACTGAACAAACACACCACTAACAAATAAAACAAAAATACAATAAATAAAACACCATCACCAAGATTATAAAACATGCTTCATCAGCATTCATTCCAAAACTAATATGTATTGCTACTTAGGGATCTACTAATTCCCAACCCTTATTTATGAATAAGAAACTGAGGCCAAGAGTGCTGGTGTCAGGCCCCATATCAGCAGCCCTTGAATTTTGGGATGTGACCTTGAACTAAGTTAAGCTATACAGAACCCTAAGCCATACCCTACAACCACTGAATAGATGTCTCTCAAGGGTGGGGTTACACCATCTGCCTATTTAATCATCTCCACAGGTGGTCCAGATACACCTCAAGGTTTAAGAATCAATCTTCTCTCCAGATTTTCTCTCTCAAAATGATGTTCATTTGACCTTCATATTTCAATTTTTATAACTAATATTCCCCATAAGCAGGAGGGGGAGTGGTCTGGATAGTTGTGCTGAAAACTAGATTTCTACCTGTTCCCCCTTTACGTATAATTTATGGGGATTGAAGCTTTTATTTTATTTGAGGACCTGAATCTTTTTTAAAATATAGTCTATTAATTAAAATTTTAAGGTATAGTAAGACCAACAGAAGGGCTTCCCTGGTGGCTCAGTGGTAAAGAATCCACCTATAATATAGAAGCCACAGGAGGCACAGGTTCGATCCCTGGGTCAAGAAGATCCCCTGGAAGAGGGCATGGCAGTCCACTCCAGTATTCTTGTCTGGAGAATCCCACAGACAGAGGAGCCTGGTGGACTACAGTCCATGGGGTTGTGAAAAGTTGGACACGATTAAAGCAACTCAGCATGAGCACACAAGATCAACAGATCGGGAAATGACTACATTTGGAAAGACAGTTATTTCCCACAATTGCCAAGAAGCATGACATGCCGCATAACCAGGGACCATGCAGGGAAGCCCCAGGTCAGTCCCAGGGCAAATGAAAGTGGGGAAACTGTGGACAAGGGCCTCTGTTGTGGTTTCCGTGGGAAGGAAGGGGTTAAGCGAGCTAAGCTGGTCTAGGATTGGCCAGTTGAATGATTTCAGCAGGCTCTGGGACATAGGGGCTGTTTGTCAGGTTGATTACCTGGGACCCTAGCCTCTTTGAGGATTGGCAGAAACTCCTGCCTTTCTTTTGCAAGGCTTCCTTAAATAATCTGAATTAGAGTATAAAATTTTGCCTCTGAAACTTAGCCCTGTCTGTCATCTGGAGTGACTGCTTCCTGGAGACAGTCTTTGTGATAATGACTTGATTTTCCTAGGTGCAGATTTATTTCGTTAATAAATTCACTGTTATCTGTCCAGCCCACCAGTAAAGATGAGCACCTTTATTCTTCTCTGTTATGCCACGGCAGCACTCCCTGCTAACCTCAACCTACATTGCACTCTCAGGTCTAGCTCTTTGGACATTTGTGTGTGCTAAGTCACTTCAGTCATGTCTGATTCTGTGCAACTCTATAGACTGACTGTAGCCCACCAGGCTCCTCTGTCCATGGGATTTCCCAGACAAGAATACTGGAGTGGGTTGCCCGGCCCTTCTCCAGGGGATCTTCCCAATTCAGGGATTGAACCTGCGTCTCTTAACGTCTCCTGCATTGGCAGGCAAGTTCTTCAGCCCTGGTGCCACCTGGGAAGCCCTCCTTTGGACACAGGTGTCACATGAAAGAGCAGACATATTTTTATCACCACCGTGTCGATTCCTCCCTCAAAATCTGACCCCAGGTACTGAGTGACCCTAATTGCAATCCCTTTTCTGCCTTGACTTATCATAATTAATCTCAATTTGTGCATAGCCCAGTCATAAATAATGGCATTTAGACCAGAATAGAAGTTTCCACACATACTATTTTCTCAGATTCTCACAATAGAATGGCACACTATTATTTTTTATATATATTTTTTTACTGAAAGAGAATAACTGTTACTTGTATTTACACAGTTAATATTTGGAGAAGCCAAGGAATGAACTTGTGTTTACCCTAATATGTTACACAAACTGTGTCTAACATCTCGAAAGAAGAAAGCTATAATTTTTGAAGGAGCTCAGCAAAAGCTAGAATAGCCAAGTATCAAAATAATGGGGACAAGGGATGCATAGTTGGGAAGAAGAAGGTCTCTCTTGGAACCCTTCTAGTGCTTTTCTTAAAATTCAGCATTGAATCTTGAGGGAGGATTTTCCTCTCCCACCCCATAATATTGTACTGAGCTCTGGCTAAATGTATTCATAAATGGACTCCCTAATATATTCATAACTTAACATATGCTACAGAATAAGAATAGAAAGAAAGAAAAGAAAGGCTCCTCCATCCATAGGATTTTCCAGGCAAGATGGAAATGGCAAATGGAGTGGGTTGACATTTCCTTCTCCAAAGGAACTTTCTGATCCAGGGATCGAACCCAGGTCTCCTGCATTGCAGGCAGACGCTTTACCATCTGAGCCACCAGGGAAGCACAGAATGAGAATATTCAAGCTTAAATTCCTAGTGGTTCATCTGTACACGTGTGCTCAGTCACTCCAGTCATGTCCGACTCTTTGTGACCCCATAGACTGTACCCGCCAGGCTCCTCTGTCCATGGGATTCTCCAGGCAAGAATACTGGAGCAGGTTGCCTTGCCCTCCCCCAGGAGATCTGCCCAACCCAGGGACTGAACTTGTGTCTCCCGCATTGCAGGCAATTTCTTTATCCACTGAGCTACCTGGGAAGCCTAGTAGTCCATCTATTGTCTATAAAATTAAGTTCTTTAACCTGCAAGTTTCCTTATTTGAAGAATTTGGGGAATAATTCAAATTAAAATGACATGCATGATTACCCTAAAATTGTTATCTGGCATATAGTAGGTAATAGAAACTAAATTTAATCCACTCAATAGAAAGAAAACAATTGTAATAAATAAATTTTCCAATTGAAAGAATAATGTAGGCAAAAAATTACTGATAGCAAATGTTTCATTATATTTTAATAAATGTTTAAATAAATGGTTAAACAATTCCTTATGTTTGGAAAATATATAAAACATTTCCTAATAACTCTTTAGTTACTAAGAAATAATAAATAAAGAAATAATAATAATGAAGACACCATGTGCCAGTGTAATAGCTGAGGTAGATTCAGAGCTTTACATGCATTTTTTCCAGAAAGAGAATACTAGCAACAAAAATTCAAGAAGTTATTGAAAAAGCAAAACATCAGTATAAGAAAGAGAGTATTATAAAAGTTAGTGAAGACAATGATAAAATAGAAAAAAAAATTATTAAGTTATTTGAAAAGACTAATAAATAGGCTTTGAGAAAGATTAAGAATAAAAAGACTCCAGTTTTAAAATGTGTAATTAAAAGAGACTTAATAGTCATAACAGGAATTTAACAAAATAAGTTATTATGAGCAACAGGTCACTGGTACATTTAAAATGTATATGTAAATTCCTAGATGAATAAATATAAAATGCTAACATTTTTGCAAGAAGAAATGTAATACTTGAATAACTGAATACATTCAAAGTTGTATTATGCTGAAAGACCTCCTTTCCCATGTATTCCAGGGCCAGAAGGTGACTTCTATCAATTTTTAAAGATCAGCTGATTTCAAATATTGACTAACTTGCTTCAGTTGTGTCCAGTTCTTTGTGACCCCATGGACTGTAGCCCACCAGGCTTCTCTGTCCATGTGATTCTCCAGGCAACAATACTGGAGTGGCTTGCCATTTCCTACTGCAGGGGGTCTTCTCAACCCAGGGATCGAAGTCAAGTCTCTTATGTCTCCTGCACTGGCAGGCAGGTTCTTTACCACTAGTGCCACGTGAGACCCAATTTCAAATGTAGGCAAATACTTTCTGAAAAATAGAAAAAGGTTGAAAACTTTCATCTGATTTTATGAACATCATCACTTATGATCCCAAAATCAATTAATGGCTATGTATGTAAACTGATAGCTATTTTTCTACTAATGAGTGTACATGTAAAAATTCTATAAGAGCAAATTCAAGATTACATTAACAAAATATATCATCAAGATCAATGAATGCAAACACCTGTGGCAATAAATAATACTTGTCTTTTGGAGGGAATGTGTTTGTGCTTTGAGTTGAATGACTAATAAGTCCTAAGTCAAAGTATAAAAATAGATGACAGAAAGCTTAACAAATATGGGAATAAAATATATTTAATTAGTAGAACTATGTTTTTTTTTTAATGTATATCTGATGGAATCTAAAAAAAGATAGATTTCATACTACTGGGACTCCTCACTTCCAAACTTTGGTAAAGACTCAAAATGATTGTGCTTTTTCTCCTTATTGAGGATTAAATAAGTATATATGTTTAATTGTTGCAAATATTTCTGCTAGAAAGACTCCAGTTGATGTAGTTTAATGCTGGATGAGAAGGGGACAGTGAGAAATTTAAACTGCTCATTCCCAACTAGAGGGAAAACATTTGGATTTGATTCTGTAAATATTGTCATGCTATTTTAGACTAGGAGCAAATACTCTTATGTGCTGCCCTTGATTACATATCTACTTACTCTGCCTTTTTCCATAAAAGAAGACTGTATATTTTACACAAAAGATGTTGCAAATACCCATATTAATAAGTCTGACTCTGTGCAGCCGTATGAACTACAGCCTGCCAGGCTCCTCTGTCCATGGGATTCTCCAGGCAAGAATACTGGAGTGGGTTGCCATGCCGTCCTCCAGGGGATTTTCCTGAGCCAGCAATCAGAACCCTGGGGATAAAACTCGCATCTTTTGTGTCTCCTGTATTGGCAGACATGTTCTTTACCACTAGCACTATCTGAGAATCCCCAGTAAGTCCATAGTAAAACGTTATAAAACTTGAAGGTGATAGTACTTTTAAATCACAAAAATATAAAAAAGACAAAATTTTGAAAAATAAAATGAAAAAGCATTTTAATGAAAATTAAAAATAAAGCTGTTGATCTAATTCCATTTGCAAATGCTTTTTATGAACATGGGAGCATTTGTTTTTATCTCTAAGCAGATAATGGAGTAGCAAATCTTACAAACTTGTTTCCTGTATCAAAAACCTAACAAACAGCAAGAAAGAATGATCTATCAGGTGTAGCTGGAGTAATTAAATCCATTAATGCTCTCTGGATGCATTTCACCACTCTTGTTAATTTTTATGGCTTAACTTGCCCTAAGTGAGACATAATTAGTACAAAGGCAAGAATTAGCTTCAAGCTCTGACTCTCATTAAGAATAAGGAATTATGGCCGTCTATTCTTTACTCCAGAGAAGGCAATGGCACCATACTCCAGTATTCTTGCCTGGAAAATCCCATGGACAGATGTAAATAAGTGTTATTTTCTGTGTCTCAGAACTATTTCACTTCTGATTTTCCAGGAATCTTGAAACCTGCTGCGATTCAAGACCAGTGGTTTCAAAATGCTATGACTTTTGAATATTCTGAATGTATTGTTCAGTTCAGTTCAGTCACTCAGTTGTGTCCGACTCTTTGCAACCCCATGAATAGCAGCACTCTAGGCCTCCCTGTCTATCAAAAACTCCTGGAGTTCACTCAGACTCATGCCCATCAAGTCCATGATGCCATCCAGCCATCTCATCCTCAGTCGTCCCCTTCTCCTCCTGCCCCCAATCCCTCCCAGCATCAGAGTCTTTTCCAGTGAGTCAGCTCTTCTCATGAGGTGGCCAAAGTACTGGAGTTTCAGTTTTAGCATCATTCCTTCCAAAGAAATCCCAGGTTGATCTCCTTCAGAATGGACTGGTTGGATCTCCTTGCAGTCCAAGGGACTCTCAAGAGTCTTCTCCAACACCACAGTTCAAATAATTGAACATTGCATTCCCAAGTCTGTCCGTTTTTTAGTCTTGACATTGCAGTATATCTTCATTACACTGTTAATTAAAGTTAAGTGTTAATTATGGAGAACATATAATAAATAGTATCAAAATGTAAGGATTTGGGGAAAATTATGGCATCACTGATAAGATAATATGGGGTCACTGCCCCCATGGACCCTGATGGCTCAGATGGTAAAGAATCTGCCTGCAATGTGGGAGACCTGGGTTTGATACATGGGTTGGGAAGATCCCCCGGAGAAGGAAATGGCAACCCACTCCAATATTCTTGCCTGGAAAATCCCATGGACGGAGGAGCCTGGTGGGCTACAGTCCATGAAGTTGCAGAGAGTTGGACATGGCTGAGCGACTAACACTTTCACTTTCATGGCATCACTGAAACACCAGGTTATTCATACAATCAAGATGGCTTTAAGTAGTTCATAACCAAAACTAAAGACAAATCTGCACATATCAACATTTTCTGGTGCCCATTAAGTACTGAGGTAGAGTATTGTAAGTCCTGATGGTTTGCATTTCATTTTGTAGTCTAAGTGTCTGACTCATACTCCAGGAAAATTTTTTTAATTAAAAAAAAAAAAGAGATTTGATTGTAGTGGTGGCCACTTCAAAGAGGCAACCACTTCAAAAAGGCCTTTCTCCAACCACTGACTTGAAGAATCAGCTGTACGTCCCATCTCTGCTCCCCAGTGAGCCTTTTTTTTTTTTCCCCCAGAGGTTTTGCTTAATTTAAGTTTGTTAACTAACCTTTGGGGCTTCTTGATTTTTGTTTTGTTTAGTGATTTTCTGCACTTTAAATTGCCACTCAGATGTTAAAGTCACCAATAAGGAGTGAACATTCTGAAAGCCTAGGCCCCCACCTTCCACCCCAATAAAAGCAGAACCCAGGTTCGTGGACTCCTTCTCTCTCTCTTTCCTCACAAACTTCCTCCAGCTATACCATGTAATTTCCTGGACTCATAAGTCATAAACCCTTATTCTTTTTTCCAAACTTTCCTGACGGTTATTGGTAAAGGCCTCTTGCAGTGCTAAACAGAACCACAAGAGTTGGTCCAGCCGGTAACAGTGGTAACCAGTAAGCTGATACCAGCCAAGGGCAGTAGAAGGGGGTATACAACCTATTTGGGGGGAGACATGTACTACTGCTTTGCACACATACCTAATTTTGATTGTCATCCAGTCCTTCTAGTGATAACTTTGTTTTATCCATCAAATTGATAATGAGTATAACCCACATTTTCAGGTCAGTATCTTCATGATTCAGACTTACCTTTGAAAATTATTATGACCGAAATGATGGACATAGTGGTTCTCAGGCTTCTGCTTCTATTTTATATGTAGTTTGACCATCAAAAATTGTTGGATTTAGATTTTGTTACCATTTGGTTACAGATTTCAACAATATTGTATATACGCAGAAACCTGTTGGTTTTTTTACATGGTATTTAAAAGGTTCCGTGCTTCAGGTGAGGAGCGTCACTGTGCAGTTTCTCTCATACTTGGCCATATGTCAGAAATACCTGGAGAGTGTTTTAATAAAAGAGATTCCTAGGCCCAACCCTAGACTGTAGCTCTGTTTAGGAACCATATTTTTAAAAATTAAGCTTTATATAGGTGAAAGAATCATAGTCATAATGTGCACTTCTCAATTAAAATATAATATCTCCTTATATAAGAAAAAGAGTATTTTTATATAATTAGCAGATATATTTATGAATTGGGCAATAAAAGTTTGGTTAATTAAAATTTGAACCCTTTGTTCTTTTTCAATATTTGGTGACAGAGATAATCATTTGGTTATACTTCAAAAACTGTGAAAAAAAACTTATAAAAGCTATAGAAATGATTGTGAAATGT